>JAHBMJ010003719.1:30021-56331 GCA_018398765.1 Chromera velia | reverse complement strand
CCCCCCCCTTTCTCTGGCGTTCCTAACAATAATGTTGCTGACAACGAATTATCATTCGATTCATGTTCTATCGATGCATCGTAGGCCACTTTGCCACTCTCCTTTTCCTCACTCCTTTCTTTCCAGCCAGAAGAGGGCTGGATGGTCATTCGAATGGTCAGATCGAAAAATCCGCTTACATGCGCAGACAAACAATGCCCTCATACGATCCTAAGGTCCCTCCCGCATTCCGGCCTCCCCAGCTTCTAACATGCATGCAGTCTCTCTCTTTTGAAGAGTAAAAAGATCCGTGTTCCTTTTCTCCCCACTTTCTTCCCCCCTCTTTCTGGGTCTCTTCTCCTCATGCAGGTCCATTTCGCCTCTGGACATTGCCGCGAGGTTGATGCCCGATCCGGAATCTTTTCTGATTGCGGTGCGCCCCAATGCGAAAAGAGCACAGCCCCTCCCTTTGCCGCAGCCCTACGCAACACTCCACAGTCTCCACCCTGACACTCGTGCCGGTTTCCTCAAACGCCGAGTTTCTGTTCTGCGCCGCCGCATTTTGGATTCTCTCATGGCAGGGGGGTCGGGGGACGACCAGAAAATTGCACGGGCCCACAGTATCGCAACCAAAAATCGCCTCTTCGACCCAGATGAAGAAGAGGAACCCGAAGCAGCAGACAACGAAGCCGAAGCCCAGCAGCAACTGACTCCCAAGACCCCCAGAGCAGCGTTGGCCTTCTCGCCCCTCCGTTCGAATGTCAGAACGTCTCTTTCTCCAGAGAGAACAAGGCAGCAGCAAAATCAGGCCGCAAGAGGGCGGGGGAAGGGGGACACAAGCTCAGAGAGAGAGTCAAGGAGTGCATTCCCAAACGAACGTTCAGGCACGGATGTGAAATCTCTCCGTGCTTCCCGTAGCTTCGCAACTGCGTTGGATCAGTTGGATGCTTCTTCTTCTTCCGAAGAGTCGAAACCGTCCATGGCCGCAAGCTTCGTCACGTCAGGAAGACAATCACGGATGACCAGCCGAGCCATGAGCAGGGCTTCCCATGGAGACTTGTCTACCCCCGATGAAAACGGTACAGGAGAGAAGACCCTGGTGTCAGGGGAAGAGGACCTAGATCCCCCCCCCTCACAAACAGTCACCTCATCCCCTATACCGGAAAAACCCTCTCCCCTTGGCAGTTCTCCCCTTCAACCCACCGTCTCCCCTTCCCTCTCGGGTACAGGTCCACCGGATTCTCAGCAAGCCCCCAGTCCTGTGCTTCAATCGACAACAGGAGGTGTTCTGAAGGACCCCGGTCTCAGGGTCAACCTTGACGCTGGGGGGGCAGCCTCCAACCAGGTCACTCCGATGGCACCCAAATCTGTGCAGATGTCTCCGACTGCAATAGAAGTGGGTAGAAGAAACTCAATGACCCAAACGAACCCTCCCGACAGCAAACTCTCTTCTTCCAAGGCCGGAGGGTTCTTCAGACGCAGATCTCACCGAAGTGAAACCACAGAACCAGATGGAGACACAGTCGCGGGAGAGAGAGAGGGCGGTGCAGGTGCAGGAGGCGACGCAGCTGTCCTCGCCACGCGGGCTTACTGGGGGGTTTATGAGGGAGATGCAGACATTTCCTCTGGGTTTTCTCTCACATCCACCTGTCGACGTTCCAAGTTTGCGGGTTTTTTGAGGACCACGCAAGACCCACACGGTACTACGCAGGGCAGCAGACTGGTCCCCATGCATCAGCAGTCCCTCCGCAGCCACATGTCTCTCCCCTCTCTGACAGAAGAACCCCAAAACAATCTGAACAGATCCAACTCGCAACACATGCAGACAACCAAATTAGTCCCTTCCAGCCGGAAGAGCCGCCGTCCCACCGTGTCTCTGAAAGAACGTCTAGGAGCCGCCGCCCCATTCGAGGACCCAGACAGTCACGCACTGGCCCAGAAGACGACTGTGCGGAAGGAACTTCTGCAATCCTATGCCACGTTCTTCCAGGAAGAGATTGACAAAGAGGACAGCAAGCCCGCCTCGCTTTTGAATGAAGAGATTGACGCACAGCCCGTACCCCCCCAGGCAGACACGAAAGCTGCCGGGTTCCGGGGTGATCTGACGGCAATGCGACGAGACAGAATCCAGAAAACATTCGATGTCTGTCAGTCATGTAGGTGCAGATATCTGTATAGTCTTGATCATTTGTGCCTTCGGTTTTGCTTATCGCATCTTTTGTCACTGGGTTCGTTGGCCGAAAAATGTGCGTCGATCTTCTGCATGAATGAGCGCTTGTTGGTTTTTTTGTTTTTTTGGGATGTCTCTCTCGGGTACAGTTTGTAATCCAAACAGCTGTCCTTTCATCTTTCTGTTCCTAGCTGCGTAAACTTGGAAAACGTATGACGTGTATATTTCCTGCTCTCTTCACTCGAACTTTTGTCTTTGTCTTCCGTCTGCCTGTCAACCCATTCACCTGTCTACTTTCCTTCTTCTCCTCATGGCGGTTTTGAAATATTCCTCTTTCTTTCACCTTTTCTGCTCTCTCTCTCTCTCTCTCTGTGTGTGTGTGTGTGTGTGTGTGTGGTACTTTGGGTTTTGTGCAGTCTGTTGTGCAGCGTTACATCGCCACAGAATTCGGGACCCCTCACCGGAAGCTCCCCGTGGTTCGGCCTGAGGACCTCGGGCTGCCGTCCATGGACGTCCGGGAGGAAATGCAGAGACTTGCCGCGAGGAGGGAACTGAGCGATGCCGAGATATTTGGGGCAGACGAGATCGACGATCCTTCTGTTTTTGCCTGGAGACGCCCTCGGAAAGAGCTGTCAGTCAGTCATGAAGTGCTTAATTGTCTTCTACGTCCATAGGAAAATCTTGTTGGTTTCAGAAGCATCGGGTCGCGAAGACTTGTCAATTAGTTCCGGATGCTGCATTCGAATACGAGAAAAGAAAAAAAAGGGGATTTTGAGTAGTTGACTAAGCCGCCGAGCGGACGACTTGAAACTCTATTTGCTGTTTCTACCTTAGTTTTGGTGTTTTCGTGACTCTTCATTTAGGGCCTCAATTTTATTCTCCCTCGATCGTCCCCTTTCTCCTCCCTCTCAGAGAGCGCACGATGAATCTCACTCGGCCCAGCTGCGGCTCCATTGCTGACTATTTGAATCTTCGAGGAGAAGGGTCAGTAAGCTTGTTTTTGAATCTTCTTTTGTTTTCGGCTCTCTCCACTTGTCCATGTCGGTCTACGGGTCTGTGGCATGCCCATGTCCACGGGTGTTTCTCTCTCTCTCTCTCCCTCTCTCTCTCTCTCTCTCTCTCTCTCTCTCTGCGAGTCTCCCTTCCCCCACCCCCACCCCCGCTCTCTCTCTTTATGTGCGTAACTGTGTGTATGCATGTATGTTTATATGTGTACGTGTATCTCTTTCCTTTCAGACGGACGGTGGAGGAGGCCTTGTCGATCACGACCAGGCACAGGAACCACACGGAGTATGCTCAGGACTTCCGAGCATCCAAGTGGGGGTCAGTCAGTCTCAGTCTGTCTCAGTCAGCCTCCTTCCTGCCTTCCTTCCTTCCTTTCTTCCTTCCTTCCTTCCTTCCTGCCTTCCTGCCTTCCTGCCTTCCTGCCTTCCTGCCTTCCTGCCTTCCTGCCTTCCTGCCTTCCTGCCTTCCTGCCTTCCTTCCTGCCTTCCTGCCTTCCTGCCTTCCTGCCTTCCTTCCTTCCTGCCTTCCTGCCTTCCTGCCTTCCTGCCTTCCTGCCTTCCTTCCTTCTGCCTTCCTTCCTTCCTTCTTTCCTTCCTTCCTGCCTTTCTTTCTTTCTTTCTTTCCTTCCTTCCTTCCTTCCTTCCTGTCTTCCTTCCTGTCTTCCTTCCTTCCTTCCTGCCTTCCTTCCTTCCTTCCTTGAAGAATTACTTGACGAAGAATGCATGTCGATCTCTCAATCCTGTTTTCTTCTATCGCAGAGAAACACGGTTGATGCGAAGTACACACAGTGCAAATTGATGAGAAAGAGCTAAAGACAGTCCTCTGGTAGGAAGGACAGAAACGCAAAACTCGTGCCTGACTTGGTTTGATTAGACGCGAATGCATGTACGTCCCTCCCTTTTTACCTGGTTCGTATCAACTTGCTTCAAATGGAACGACCACGCCTCCCTCCCTGTATCCATCTCCCTGCCTTCTGTCACTCACGCCTGCAGAATTCCACCGCCTCAGGCAACGCGAAAAACGGTGGGGAGCGACTACATCACGCCGTTTTGTGATTTGTTTCTGATCATTTCGTTTTTTGGTCGCCTCGTTCACATTTCATTCGATCATAGACTCCGACCCTCATTTGCAATGCTGTTCGCTCTTCGCGTACTGATTCGAACAAAGAAAAGAAGACAGAGAGACAGAAAGAACGGTAGGCAGGCATTTCTCTTTCTGTCCGGAATTCCTTTTTGCTTTTTAGCAACCGGAGGTCTTCTCGTTCTCTCCATGGAATCACCTGATGATTCTCTAATTCGTCACAAGACCTTCATTCACTCCGATCGCCTGTCTTCATGCGAACTTTTTCTCCTGGTCTGCCTCTGTTGGTTCGCCCGTCTGCCTGCCTGTCCTCCCTATTTTGTCACTGTCTCCTTCCATTTTCACGGAATAACCCTTGCTGCGGTTTTCCTTCCCCTCAAAGGTTCCCCCCCCCCTTTAATTCACTGTGCCTTCATCCATGCACAATCTCCTCTTTATTGCTTCCTCTGCTTCCATTCCTAGTCTCTAGACGACTCCTCCTGAATTCTCTACCCATCCCCTCTCTCCCCGCAGCGTCGGAGAGAGGGACAAGCGTTCGTGAAGGCATCCGGGCCCGCCCCTGTCCAGTCAGTCAGTAGATCCATACTGCTTCCTTTCATTTGCCATGCAGAGAAAGTCTGTGCACATGTGAGGGGAAGCAAAAAAAGAGCAAATGTGGCCCCGGCTCTCTGCCGCAGTGCTTTGCAGGGAGGGAAGTATCTTCAGCAACCAGTCCGGCAAAATGTGAACTTCGTCCAAGTCGTTTTGTGCTGCTGTGGCAGTCTGCTTTAGTCTTGAACAAGGTGTCGCTTCTGTGTTGCCTCTCTCTCTCTCTCTCTCTCTCTCTCTCTCTCTCTCTCGCTCGCTCTCTCTCTCTCTCTCTCTCTCTGTGTGTGTGTGTGTGTGTGTGTGTGTGTGAGAGAGAGAGAGAGAGAGAGAGAGAGACAGAGAAGGAGAGAGCAGGGCCCCCTGAGAAGGTGAAGACGCATGTACCTTCTTGCGTGCAGCACTCCTGCGGAAGTCTGGAGAGCCTTCAAGGAATCCGTGAGTCTCCTTCCTCATCTGAAGGGAATAGACTGTGATGGAGGAAACACACAAGAAGACGACTTTCGAATAGTGTAATAAAATACATAACATATATTATAGCATCATAAGTTGTTTATTGATAATGATGCTAATTAAAGTTTTTCATGAAACCCTGATATAAATATCTAGAAAAATATGATAGCTAGTATAATAGAAATCACAGTAGAATTATTAGAAGAGTATTAGTTAGACTAAGTTAGTAAGTTAGTTAAAGGATGTCTAACTTTAGGCCTACCTATGCCTAACTACAGTTGGAACACTATAGAACGTTAAGCTCTTAGGCAGCACATACATACCAGTGCATCGTTGTTGTTTGCAGAGTCTCTGCTGTTCTTTTTAAACAAGTTTGCGGGATCTCTGCTGTTTTTCTTCTTACTACGGGTAAACACTGTCAAACAGTATTTTCTTTACATATATAAGTTTACGAATTTAGTTTGTGTTGTTTTGCGTCATAAGCGCCAAAAATCTTTAAAGGGCATTATTAGGCATGTTTCAGCATTTTTTCACTGTGCTTTGAATCATTCAACTTTTGATCAGTTTGTGAACGGTTTGCCGCAGGGGACCGCCGGGAGACAGGCTTGCATGGGAAGTCGTACTCCGTGCTCGGCGCGGACATGAGAAAACTTTCTCCCACGGCGCGCCGCGGAGCGTTCTTGGCAGATTCCATGGCCGCGCCCCGGCCGCTGGAGCCCTGCAAACGCGCCGCGCGGGCTTTATACTCATCCAATATCTTCCAGCAAAAAAAAAAATCCTCCAATTAATGATCCATGCAATTCCATGCAACACTTCCAAACGTAATTGTTCGAAGCATGACGAAGCGCTATACTGTCATAACGGACCACAATTCTTCTCAACCTATATAGTTGAATCTCAACTTAGTCCCACAAGGCACTTCACTCTTCTTCTTCTGCTTCTTTGGTCAGAGGCTATTGCGTGCGCATTGGCAATGCCAAGCATGAAGCACTAAAGCTCGCTGTCCCTGGCACTCTGTGCAGGTGTTGTTCTGTTTTCCCCGTTGAACCTCACCCTGAGTGTCGCTCTTTCTGTTGCAGCCTCCCTCCAAAAATTAAAAGGCGCACTTCAGTCCGAATCAAAATCGATGGGTTCACAACACATCTTCTATCTCCAAGCACCCAACAGGCTGGTGACTTGGCATACGGATTTCAAAGGCGCAGAGTGCGTGGACAACACAGTGATGAACAAGTTCTGCAAGATCGGTACCGGCTGTTATATTGAGTCCGGCTGTGGGTTCGACACTGGTAATGAGCGGAGACTGGAGGCACGTTATACCCCCTTGGGCTTCACCTATGCAAATCCCATTTGGGGGGGCCTTTCCACTTCCGTTCGAATCAACAAGGCATCTTCCACTCAGAAAAAGGAAGCTCTGCTGTCCTCAAGCTCCCCTGTTGGATTTCGCTTTTGCCAATTGGATCCAGAGCGAGTAGAGGATCAGAAGCGGACCCGGCTGATCTTTGCTAACGAGATGGGCGATTTTGACCAGAAGATGTGCTTTCAAATTGTGAAGGTCCAATGTGACGACGGTCGTGTCTGCAAAGGGTCCATTGGAATTAAGGTTTGAGACTTGACTTACAGCATTCACGACAACAAATATATCTTGGATCCTTATTTTCCGGATGGGTGTCTGGAGGTTGCCCATGTTGAAGAGCAGGCCTCACACGGTGGAAACGAATGGCCCGCAGAGTGGCCGTGTGGGGGAGACGGTTGCAATACGTTCTGGCCTCTTGACATGGTCACTATCGATGTGAAGCCAGGTCCTACAGCCTCTGTGGCTGAATAAGTCCCTTACGGCCCATGCCGTTTCGATCATCATGCCAGTGGGTCAACCGGAGAAGAGAAGTGAAGAGAAACATTTAATTCTATCTATGCTCTGGGTCCATCCATCCGTCCATCCAGCCTGAAGTCCGTGCTGGTCGCATGGCTGGATAGAAAGGGGCCCCGGGGCAGATACCAGTCACATTGTCACAATCTTTCATGCACCCCCTCCTTTGCTTAGTCTCTCCTCTCACCCACTGCTTACTTTTTTCCTCACTCGCTAAACAGCTCCCTCCGTCATCGTCCATTTGTGCTTCAACCCTCCATTCTCTTTCTTCCTTTTCCCGTTCCGTTCTGTTGTGGGCTGGTGAGATGGTGCAGAAAGAAAGCGCGACAGAAAAAAAGTGGAGAGAACTTTTCAAGAAAAGAAAAGAATTGAACCGACGGCGGCAGCAGAATCAGTTGTCGATCACAGAGAGAGAGCGGAATGTTGGCACACATGCGTTCTCGACCGGCTAGCTCGACCGGCCTAGTACCTGCTTGCCTGCCTGCATGGTGGCTGGTCATTGGATGGGACTGCAAGGCTAGACTGCAAGGAAGAAGCCGAGCCATTTTGTTTTGATGTACGTATATTTATGGGCATTCGAAAGGAGTGGATGCGCTCGATCAGCTTGGCAGCCACAGGACGAACGGGGTAAGCAGCTGCACGTTGCATGCGTTGGGGCAAATCGATCAATCGATCCATCGTTTCTTCTCGCTGGATCGTCTCTTTTGGTGCAATGATGCGCTCATGACAGTGCTTGGCGTTTCATCTCTTGATTCTTCATAAAAAAAGTGTATTAGTTGCACATGCAGTCTGATACCGGCCGGCTGAATACAGATGAATGGGCCGTCGGAGCCGAAACCGGATACCTGACTGCATCAATGCAGCATCATTGTTGATTCATTAACATTAATACTGTTTTAGTTACATAAATTTAGTGGTGACTGGGTTCTATTGAATCAGATCGATTAGGATTGATTGATGAACTAATTCATAATTACAAAATAAATCTATAAAATAATATCATAAAAAATTACATATGTAGACATTTCAGTTTTTAAAAGAAAATTATGAATTCAAAGTAATTCGATTTTTCTTTGTCTCTCTAGGCAATAGCTGGTAAGCAAAAGTCGGGCTTAGTCGGCTTTAATCGGCCTTAAAGATTCAAAACGTGAATCAAAAGAGTTGAAGTTAGTTGAGATAACCTCCCTGAACCTAAGTGTCACTTAAAAAAATCTAATCAAGATGATCTCTACCTGCGGCATCGTTTTTCAAGAGACCGTCTACACCGCAGAAGAGACTGTCTACGCCTGCGGCGTAGACGGTCAAAACACTGTCCAGATATGCAGCTTTAGCTTTCAAGAGACCGTAAATGATCTGCACCTGCGGCGCGGACTTTCAAGCTTATCCAAAAATGCGGCTTAAACTTTCAAGTGGTAGTTAGGTTTAGGGAGGTCGTTGAGATCACAATAAAATTACCACAATGAGGTGTCTTAGAGGTAGTTTTGATAAGTTTATGATAGTCTGTCAAAGGTAGTGATAGGTAGTTATAGGTAGTAAAAGGTTCGCTACGGGAGACCGCCTAGGACCGCCGGTAACCGCCAGGGGATTACTAGGGTTCAGAGACAAGCTTGGAAAGTCGCTTCGCCAAACTATCTCCCACGGTGCGGAGCGTTCTTGGCAGATTGCTTGATTCTGCTGCCCGATTCTGTCTGTATGCATGGCTCCGGAAAGCGAAGCGGGGGGCACTTACCAAATAGAAATACCTCAACCCACGCATGCATGCATGTACGCAGTGTCTTTTGCCAAAAACCCAGCCCCGAAAGGCTGAATTTGCGCCATGTGCGTGCGTCAGATGGGCTTCAGACCCGATTACTCAATTTTTCGGCGACCCTTTGATCATGCATGCAATTCAATCACAGTCAGTCAAGTGAAAGTTCTTCCTCCTCGCTGTTCTTTCTTTGCACCAGATTGTGTTGTTGACATATATAAGCGTCACGTACTGCATCTTTGCACCTCGGAACTTCATCATTTGTTCCTGCCCCTGTGTACTTCTAAGTACATTGTGACTATGAAGCAGTTCTAGAAACTCGTTCGTTGTTGCACCTTCATTTTACTGGTTCTCCATCTCTGTTTGGGAGGAAGAGGCCCAGGAATCGGCCGTAGATGGTCGCATTCGACTTCTGCAACTTTGTGTTCCTTCTTGCCGTCCAGTAAGTCAAGAATGAATTCAATAGAATGCAAGTAGCCGTTGATCCACAACCATGTTCTAAAAAACCATTCAGTTTTCACCTCATACAGCTGCCTTACATGATATTGTCTTCTTTGTTCTGTGTTTCTCTAACTGACTGGGCCGGTCCGGTGGCTTTCTTATGGTTTTTGCCCTTTTGTCAGTATGATGCATTCGCAATTCCGCGGTTTGCCATGGTCTTACATCTGCTTATACTCAATTCCATCTCATGCCCACTTATTGGTTTGCTTTGTTTTTCCTTAAGGCCTGCACTGCCAGTCTCAGAAGCAGGAACTGGACCTCAAGAGGTGAGTATTCTCGATGTTCTTCTGTACGGCGTGTTCCAGTCCTTGGTGACTTTTTGGATCCAAATGGTAACTGGACTGTCACAAGTGTAGATGACTGTTCTTTCTTTCTTTCATCGTGTGTGCTCTCTGCCATTCTTCTTTAGAAAACGTTCCCAGAGAAGCGCTCCTCGACGTGCCAGCGCCTTCCGTAAACAAAATTTGCTACTGAAACCTTTTCAGAACAGAACAGAGCCATACGAGACACCTGAACCGCACCGAATGAAACGAGGCTCAGCATACCGAAATACGCCTGTATTTCACATCAGGCGATTGATCCAATCGGCCGTCTCTGCTTGGTATACTTATCGTAAGAGTCTGAGCAAGACAGAAAAGGCCTCTGCCTGCTACCAGTTTCTTTTTCATTCATTAGTCCTCAAAGGTGGTACTACCACTTGCGAGAGACAGATAGAAAATCGACTGGACATATCAGGAGCAATAATTCCTCTGGTGGAGGCTCCGTTATCTCATATTCCTTCTGTTTCTCCTGGCTCTCCATTCAGAGAGCAGTGGCTTGTACAGGGAATGAACGGAGATAGAAACTGTAGTTTTTATGCCATGCTGCACCTGCTCCATCCATCTCTATGTCTGTCTATGACTGAATTGAAAGAAAGGCTGTTAGCCTACCTGCTATCCGATGCAGGCGGTGATCGATTGAAACTCTTTTTTTCTGAAGTAGGAACCTTTGAACGAATTCGAACCAAACAAACAAACATTTTGACGTATCCAAACGATCAGAGCAGCGCGCACTGGGCTGATGAACATACTTTTTTGACCTTTCAGGAGTGTTTTCGTATATGCCAGGCCCTTCTTTTGATTGCAGGTCGTCATCTTAAAGAGGTGGCAGAAGACTCGACGCGTGAGGCAATTTCCCTTCCGGTGTGGTCAATCTCACAGAATCTATTCGGGCACGACATCGCTCGGTGGGAGACTGTCGTGGTCGAAGCTGGAAGAGAGGTACGAAGCGTCCGATACGAATACTACACTGCCTTTGGGGTGCTGTTTCACAATAGCAGCAACCACTGGGAGTTGATCCGGTCTGTATCTGACTCATCCAAACCTCATGAGGCAGCGTGTTCTTCCACCGAAGGAGCGTCACAGGATGAAAACCCGCTCATTCTCCCGAAGGACATTTTGGTAACTCCAACGAGGGAGACAACCTGTCTCTTTTTCTCGGCCGCACAGAACTCACGGTTGCGTATATTGAAGGAGTCACTGGTATGAGACTACAGGTCCTGGAGTGCACGCAAACTCTGGAGGGTTACCAGCGCGTGGAGCAGGTATGTATACGTGTCGATGCGTGTATATGTGTGTGTGTATATTTTTTTTTTTCTCTCTCTGTCAGTATGTGTCTTCATCTCTTTCACTCGACTTTCTATCCTCCAGGAACTCTGGAAACTGAGATGTCCATACTCACTGTATGTGTGCAGGTACCCTCATGCGGCTGTTGCAGTGGCAGCAGAGCAAAGGCTCTCAGATACTGGCATAGAACTGCAGCCCAGGTGTGTCTCTTCTTTGAACCCTCTTATCCATCCATCCACACTTTTCTTCTACGATTGCTGCCCCTGCGTCTCTCCTTCCGGCCCGACTTGCATAATATTTAAATACTTTCCATCATCTCTCATGTAATGGTTTGTTTGCAGCTTTTTCCCTCGCAAACTTGCCGGGTCGGGTAATCTCAGGACCAGGACCTTTGCAGAAGTTCTTCAATGTGCGACAGCTTCGACCATGCCCTCAAAGTCCGCGCCTCCACCTCCATCTCCAGCAGCCTCGTTGAGCGCATTCCAGTCTCCGTCTCCACCTACGGCCTCTGCAGCAGGCTCATTGAACGCCTTCCAGTCTCTGTCTCTATCTGCGGCCTCTACAGCTGCAGGCTCGTTGAGCGCCTCCTAGTTTCCGTCTCCACCTGCGGCTTCTGCAGCAGGCTTGTTGAGCGCCTTCCAGTCTCCGTCTCTACCTGGAGCCTCTGCAGCAGCCTCGCTGAGCGCCTCCCAGTCCCCGTCTCCACATACGGCCTCTGTAGCAGCCTTGTTGAGCGCCTCCCAGTGCCTGTCTCCTCCCGGCAGTGCCGCCACAGGCTCCAACACATCAATACGTGCCCCGTCTTCAGCTCTGCCTGCCCCTATTTTCATAGAGTGCTACTCGTCCAGGCCGCCGACCGATTGGCAAGTTGTGGCGAATAAAGGAGGGCGTCCTCGGGTTCCACCGAAAATTTAATGCAGAAAGTGCAACATGAGAGGCCACACTCATGCAAAGTGTCCAATCAAATGTGCGTGCTGCTTTTCGACTGCTGGGGATCACTCCACTAGTGAGTGCTACAAGAAAGAACAGTATTGCGAACACTGCCAAGTGGGTACTCACTAGAACACCTATGCACGGACTGGCCTTGCTCAAAGTGCGGAAAGACAGGGCATCTGCCAATGTACTGTACGGACCGGCCTTGCGCAAAGTGCGGAAAGGGAGGGCATCTGCTAACGCACTGTCAGGTCAAGTGTTCATTTTGCAGAGAGCACGGTCATGTAGATGACAACCACGCACTCTCACACTGTACAAAGCACCCTTGCTCCAAGTATCACCAGACAGGACACTTGCCCATGAATTGCCCAGACTTGCCTGTGTCTTGCTCTTTTTGCAGAGAGCGTGGTTATGTGGATGACAACCACGCACTTTCGCACTATACCAAGCGGCCCTGCTCCCACTGCCACCAGACAGGGCACTTGCCGATGCATTGCCCAGATGTGTCTGTCTCCTACTCTTTTTGCAGAGAGCGCGGTCATATGGATGACAACTATACAGTCTCACACTGTATGAAGCGCCCCTGCCCCCACTCCCACCAGACAGGGCACTTGCCGATGCATTGCCCAGACGTACCCAGACGTGTCTGTCTCCTGCTCTTTTTGCAGAGAGCGCGGTCATGTGTGGATGACAACCATGCACTCTTGCACTGTATGAAGCGCCCCAGGGGCCTGCCCCCACTGCTACCAGACAGGGCATTTGCTGATGAATTGTCTGCAGAGACCCTGTAGAGAATGTGGTGAGGAGGGACATTTGGAAGTTGAGTGTCGAAACAGAAATAGGTACTCGGCATTGGAGGATTGGGAGGCGGCGTTGGGGTTTGAGGCGAGTAGGGAGGAAGAGAGGGAAGCTATCGGTGAAGAACACTTCATTGAGGAAGATTTAGAAGGCGATGCGTTGGATGAAGAAGAGGAAGGGGATGAGGGAGGGGATGCAGGAGATGGAGATGTAGAGTTTGAAACCAAAGAAAGAAGGGTAGATCCCCTGCCCCCTACTGGGAAAGTCGTCTATGACGATGCGTACAGAAAGGCCATCCAAGAGGATAAAGCCAAACGTGAAAAGGCGCAGAGGGAGCAAGAGGCCTTCATCGATGCGAGCAGCGAGGCCGTCAAGTCGCTTCTCGTGAAGAATGCAAAGCTTGCACTCCAGTTCGGCAAGCAGCTCACTCCTGAGCATCTGCTGAAGCTCTTCAAGGGTTATTGCCGAGATATAATTCAGATAGATCAGCACGCTCAGCACGCATGCGCTATATGTGCACGCATCTACAACTTTCCCAAGAAGGTCCCTTTCTCGTATTTTGCTGTTCCTGCGCGACGGGAGGTGTTCTTCCCGACAGAGAATCTTATGTAGCTCCAACGCTCCCTCGGCGTGGTAGGTGCTGCAGATATCCTCAAGAAGGCTGTCTCCTATGGCCATCCCGCCCTGGATGGCATCGTGCTCGCAGCTGCAGGCATTGACAAGCCTAAGCAGACCTGCAACATCTGCATTGAGTACAAGCCTGCTCTTGATCGAAAGGCCCTCCCCAAGTTTGTGCTTGCGAACGATCTCTGGACTGGAGAGGCCCCTGGCTGCCTGAAAGATTTGACCCTTGTGGAACGCATGCTGATCGCAAGATATCATATCCGGCAGGTAAGTCGAAGAACTTCATATGTGTGTAACTCTGCTCTATGACTTTATGAAAAGCCACGTCGGTATGCGCGCGTTCCTTCCTTGCGCTTCCAGCCTACGTAAATCGTTGTGGTCGTTTTTTGTGTTTCATTTTGTTCATGCATTATGTGCATGCGCCTATGAAATCGTGTGCAGGTCATCCTCAAGCTGGATATGGCCGGTCGTGACCCCACACGCTTGCCCAGTGACCAGCTCCATAATCCCGAGGACACCCGACAGTCCGGCATCGTTGGTCATGTTTGCATCGTTCCTCACGAGGTCGTCAGCACCTTCCAGGGCATTGCATGGTCCCTGCGAGAACGTCTCGAAAATCTGGAAGAGAACTTCCGTCTGAAGGTCATCTTCAGTTCCCCTACTCGCCAAATGCCATCGATGAGGGAAGTCGAACATGTCAACGTAGGCTTCCGCCCCATGAAGGTCTTGCGGGCGATGCACTGGCTTCTGCACCACAACGTCATCTACCAAGACCTGACCATCGACTACGGTGCCTTCGAGAGCGAGTGGGAAGATGTGTACTACAATGAGGAGGCCTTTGTGATTCCTGCCTTCGTGAAGCGGATGATCGAAGAATCTATCTGAGCAGACCCTCTGACTCGTGAAGAGGAAGCGCAAACAAACAGAGCATAGTACGTGAATCGTACGTTTCAATCTGAACGCGTGTCTCACAAACATCAGGCCAGTGACTCCGGTACAGATAGAAAGGCCGCCTCTTCTTCTTTGGAAAAGGAAGGGCAAGTTCCTTCCTCTGAAAAGGAGAGTACGGAAAACATACGCGCTCACCTAACAAGCCACAGAAAGACGGTTCCACGTCTGGCTCTTCCTCTTCTTCTTTTGCTCCTCTCGCTGCTGCTACTGCTGCAGCTGCTCGCTCTTCTTCTCGGACAGACAGTGACTCTTCCCAGAGCACGCCTTCATTTTTTAGTCGTTTTGCATCGCTGGAAGAGGCATTAAAAGAAACGAAAGACAAATCGCAGAATAAAAATGATAAAGAAATGCTGCTTATTGATTCCTCCGGTCTTATTGATGCCAACACTGTCGGAGCAACCGATCACCTTCGTTCCCGCACTGCGCATGCCGTTTTTGAAGAAGGTCCCGATGTCATTGATCGGGACGCGCTTCCAAAGTGCAGTACCGTCGTCTCTCAGTCTAAACCTACACCAGCAAATGAATGGGATTCAAAGGTTGTTGCAGGCGTGTTTCCGCATTTGTTTCCTCATAGGGTGGGCGTGTTTTGCTTAGCAGAAAGGGAAAAGAGGGTGAGAATCGAGAAACATGTGCGCAGCCTACTTGAGCGTCATGATCGTTTGTTTTACATTGATGAAGCCTTCGCATATGTGATGTTCAATGTCTGCTTGCGTTGTGAAGCATGCATGGCGACACGTATGCGCTTGAAGCATCAAGACATGTCTGCTCTTTTTTCATCTCTGTCGTATGAGGAGTTGCAGGCTGCTACCGCCGCGACTGCTCCCTCCGTACGGTCCGCAGGCACCTTCAAGCCTTCCACAGCTTTGAAGCGACTGCTCGACAAAGTACAATATGCGTTTTCTACCGTGCGTGGGTCTCCAGGATCGAAGCATGTACAGCGTGTGCAACTCTGAGCACTGCAGATCTTTCATAGTCTCCCTTCTCTGTTTTTTACTTACAACCCGGCTAACGTTTTCTATCCCCTCGCTCTTCAGTTTTGCAGGAAAGACATTGACCTGAGCAAACCGTTAGATGAGGTATGGAGGCGAGCACGCACTTGCAGCGCGGCCATTGCAAAGGATCCGGTGGGGGTAGCCAAGTTCTTTGACTTCATGATTGAGATGGTGAAGGATCACATTTTCGGGTACGCGTATGACCAGTTTGGCCTGTTCGGGCCCGTTGCAGAGTATTACGGCACCGTTGAGGCTCAGGCAAGGGGCACCCTCCACTGCCATATGTTGATTTGGACAGCTAGATGCCCCGCGTCCCCAGAAGAGTTTGAAAAGAGTCTGCAGTCGCCAGAGTTTGTGCAGCGGCTCATGAGCTGGCTCTCCACCACCATTGAGCAGGACTTTTTTGGATTCGGTGAGACTGACATGGTCGTCCCCTCTGTCACCCCTAAGACGAATCCTCGTCTCTTCACCGATTAGTTTGATAACCTCTCAGCTGCTCTGTATGCCTCCGACTGATATGTCCACAAGCCAGCCGAGGACGCTGCCATGGCTCACATGCTCGATCCTTCCATCAAGGACGCTGAGGCTGCTGCTCTTACAGCTAACGAGCCTGACCTCCGCACGTCACTCCCGCGGCTTTTGGACTTCCACCTTCAGCCTGAGTCTGACACTACCAAAGGCGACCCCTCCTCACCATCCTTCGACTTTGAGGACTCCGCTGCTGTCTCCCAGTGTCTGCGCAAGGTACACCGCATTGCGTTTGATGTCGGCAAAACGCTCCACTCACAAGTGCACATGCACCGTAAAACGTGTTGGCGTGCTTCGAAGCTGAAAAAAAGCAGCAAGGGCGGAAGAGAGCGGAGGCTGTGCAAAGCACGGTACGGTCGTCAGATTTCCAGCCATGCGTTCATCCATCGGAAGGAAAAATTGATTGTGCTGAAACAGACGGACCTCTACACGGTCCCGTTTAACCGCTATGTCACGTACCTTGGCAGATGCAATCACTGCCTTGAGCCAATTCTTGCGAGCAGTCCAAAGGCCCTCTCAAAGATTGCCTACACAACTGCATGGTAGATCAGAGCAGCTGTGGCAAAGTTTCTGTCTATTTGCGTCTCTTCTTGTCCTCCTCCTTTTCCATTGCCAGCACGCCCATACCTGTCTCTGCTTTACCATTACTCTCTATATATGCATGCGCTTACTCGATCACTAAATTCATCAATCTGTATCTTCCTCTCGCCGGCACGGCCTCTATAGTAACTGTGTAGGCACACTGTGCATGTCACGTTGGTCCATCTCTTCTCATTATCCCTGTTCTTTATGTGCCTCCCTAATTGTCTCTTTTCCCTTCCTCTCTTTCTTGGGCTTGCAGACTATGCAACTAAGCTGGACGTTTTGGTCTACTACAGGTACACCATGGCCTCTGCAATGCACGTCAAACTGAATGCCTCAGAAGGCTTTCAGGAGCTGTCTACTAACTAGAAAGGAGCCAAGTTCCTGCACATATGCGTAAATGCGGTGAATAGCAAAATCCAGTTTTCTGGTTAGCAGGTAGCCATGTTTCTGCTTAAGTTGGGTGCCTTTAGCTGCGGAGATGCCTACACCAGTGCTGCATTCACCCCTTTCAGCATCCGTTCTTTGATCCAGTACCTTCGCAGGGCAGACTGTCACACTGATACCGTACAAGAGGACGGTCCCCTTCCGGTTGCCGCTCCCGCTCTAGGCGCCACAGAAGCAGCAGCACCAGCAGCAGCAGCAGTAGCACGTGCCACGGCAAGCGCTCTCACTGCTTCGTCTTCCGAGTCTGCTCCTTTTCCCCCTCTGCCCCCATCAAATCCCCTCATCGACGGGCTTGCCCAGACCTCCCCCTCCGCTCCTTCCTCACAGGCTTCCGTTCCGAGGATGACGGCTGCCCAGTCGAGCGCCCTCACTGATCAGACAGTGCGCCTTGAGGTCGGGCCTCAGGGCCAGTTGGTAGCAACTAATTTCTTGGTGAACTACCTCCATCGAGGTAAAAACTTTGATGAATTCTCTGCTTACGAGGTAGCGATGTGGTACCGCGTTGTCCATATGGCAAACAAATTTTTGCTGTTCGATTCTGATTTTCTGGAAGATGGAGATGGTCAGACCGATATGCAACGCCTTGGAGGCCCACCTGGTCAGACTTTCTCGTTGGAAGTCAATCCTTCTGAAGACGGGGGAGACTCGGAGATGGGAGACAGTGAAGAACAGCAACAGCCTCCAGAAGATGCTAGTTCGAAAGCGCCTTCCATGACGGACGGAAGCTCCGAAGCCGAAGACTCCATCTCCAATTCCAATTCCACCTTGGAATCCCACTCCAAATCGGATACTGACAGCAGCTGCAGCTTCGGCAGCCCTGCTTTTGCATGTTCAGACAGGTCTTCGCTCTTTCGTCTTCCACGAAACTTTGGCCTCACTTCTGACTCCCAAGCACGCCAGCCATGCTCTACAAAGTCAGTCCGCATCCCTCTCGCCTTTTCCCACTTCCAGTCTCCCCACCCGCTCTACCAAACAGATTTGTTGGTATGCGATGGACAACGCAGAATTCCGAACCCCTTCGGAATGTTTCTTCCCAATCTGGAAACTGCTCCAGAGGAGTACGCTCAATATGTGCTCACGCTTTTTCGACCGTGGAGGCAGCTTTCGGATCTGAAGGAGAGTGACGAGATATGGGAATCCGCCTACAAGCGGGGGGATGCTCTCTCTGAAGAAGCGGGAGGTCCGTCGGCGGACACCTGTACGTACATTCAGAAATTCAATGCCAATTCTCTCCATCTCGCAACAGAGATGAAAAAGCAGGACTTAAAGCAACAGCGCCGTGACGAGTCCATGGCTGATCATGAGCCTGAATCAGACTCTGAGGCTGCCGATGGTGCTGCCGATTCTCATGGCCGCAAAGTTTAACGTGCCCGCACATGTGCTCCTCCATCGTTCGAGGAAGTACTGCTGAAGTATAACCTCTTCTTCGATGAACAGACCTCCAGAGTGTTTGAATCCTCCCAAGAGGCCCAAGCAGCCCAGTATATGCAGCACACCCGACAAAAAATGTGTGCAGACAACTTGTTCTTCGCATTGCGAAGGCTGCTGCGCTCTGTCCCTGCCTCTTCTGCGGCTGACGCTCCCACCGACCCAGTCTCTTCCTTGCTTGTTTCTACCATCAAAAAGCAGCTGCAAGATTTTAAAGAGACCCTCAAACAAAAGAGAGAGGACCGCAAAAACCTCATGCGAGGTTCAGCACCCCAACAGAGCTCCCGCTCCTCTGGATCTCATGCCACCCAGCCTTCCACGCCTGGACCGAGTCCCATATCGTCTGCCTCCACTCCTTCCACTGCCCCTTCCTGTTCTACTAGCCCACCGAACGAACGCCTCTCCCCGAAGCAACTTGCTCAGCTGCTCCGTACAAATAGAGAGACCGAAGAGGCTGCCCATCAGAACATTGTCAAACAGTCAAACGTTCCTGATACAGACCTTCATAGGCTCCGGAAGGACGTTGTCACTGAATTTGGACTGAAACCTTAGCAGAAACTTGCCTTCTATCTCTAGGTCTCACACCTTGACCGAGTAGCTCGCGTAGATGCGCTCAACGAGCCTCGTCCAGACCCTCTCCGTGTGTACGTCGGCGGACCTACAGGTCAGCCAGTCCCACTCTATACTCTATATATATGAAGTTCTCACTCTTTTCTGTTGCTCTTACGTTCTTTGATTTGCTCACATAGGTTTGCGTCTTTGTAGAACCGTCAGGTTATGCCGAATCGGATCTTTATGTACATTTGTCACTCTTTTTCTCATGTGAAAGATCCACTATGCTCTTTGTTTTCCTTACATTTCCTTCAGGTACGGGAAAGAGTCATCTTATTGCCGCCATCCAGAAGTATGTTGATCACCGTCACCTCAAGGGTCGTCATACCGTCACTACGATGACTGGGACTGCGGCAATACAGATCGGCGGTAGCATGCTCCACTCCTTCCTTAGACTTCCACTCATTAGTCCCTCGCGGCAATGCACGGACCTTATTGACGCAGACCAGTTCTCCCAGGAGTCGAATCCTCACACTGCTGACCGTCCCACTGAGAGTGAGTCTCAGAGCAACAGCAGCAGCAGCAGCAGCCCAAGTACGAATAAACGGAAGAAAACGATCGCTGCGGAAACCTCGCAGCGTCTTCACCGTATCAATCACATGATTTGCGATGAGGTTTCGATGTTGTCAGGGCAAACGCTTGCTCACATAATATCTGATCATATCAACAGCGCTCTTCAGAAGTCAGACGGCACGTGTTTGGGAGATTGTTCTTATTTGTTTTTGGACGATTTCTTCCAGCTCGATCCGTCAGAGGGGAATGCTCTTTGGAAAGACTTGCACTGTGCAGAGGTGCGCGAGGCTGTGTTAAAGGATTCCAGGCGAAAGGATTCGGTTGGCCGAGCGCTTATCAGACAGACAATCTGGCAGTCTCTGATACACGTCATCTTTCTTGATCGTGTGATCTACCAGAATCGCGCTGCATTTGTTACTGCACTGAACAGATTCAAACGGGAGGAGGACACGTTCGAGGACTGGAAGCTTCTGTTTGCTAAACGCTGCATTCCCTGCCAGCCCGCCTCAAAGCACTCTCCTCCTGATCGGGTCGTGCATCTGACCTCCCTCGTTTGCTCCAATTCCCAACGTATCAAGCACAACTGGCAGGCAGCTCTCGCTCACGCCTCTGCCCACAACAAAACGCTCATTTTTGCCCCCACCTCGGACACCTACCGTAGCAACCCCTTACCTTTCTTTATTGCCAATACAGTTCTAAGCGGAAAGCACGACGACAAAGACACCCGCCGTCTGAAGAACTACCATCCTGCAGTGAACATTTTTGTGCCCGGCATGCATGTCATGTGCCTAGAGAACTTGGCTCCTGAACTCGGCATCGCCAACGGAACTTTCGGTGCCGTGGTTGGTATTGTTCCTGCAAAGGAAGACAAAGACGCGCAGCCATAGTGTGAGCTGATTGAAGGCAGGTGGGTCCACGTGCTTTAACTTACTCGCCCTCCGGCTGTTGTTTACTTTTGTCCTCACCTAAACTCATCTGACTTTGAGCCCTTTAACATCATCCCTGGTCGACCTCTTGACGTGCCTATCCAGTCTATGCACAAGAGATTCAGCCAGCTGCAGCGGATCCCCAGGACTGGCCACGATAAAAAGTGGGAACCGATTGAGAGATTTCAGATTCCTGTTGTGCTGGCACCGACTCTGACTGGTCTGTTGTATACTGCCCTTTCACGTTTTCATGAGGTAGAGCAGTATTGGCTCACCCATTTGCCTAAGGACATGTCTGATTTGTTAGAACTTCAAGGATGGGAAGAAAGTGAAGACAGGTCCTATCGTTTACCAGACAGAAAGCTCAGGCAATTGTACAAGAAACTCAAATTTAAAGCTCTTGCACGGATCCTGTCCTCCTTCAGTACAATAAGGACATGCGCAACCAGGCAGATAGCACTATGGAGCAGCTGGCAGCGGAATTCGACATTAAGATCGAAGCTCTCCGAGCAGACTGGTCTTAAAATGACTCTTGTTCCCCAATATGCCTTTATATCATATGTATGACTTCACTCTCTCAAAATGTATTCTATATCCTGTAAGTGTATAGCTAGGATTTTATCAGATTTTAAGCTACAATTTTAGAGGCTTCTCTAGGATTTTAGCTATAATTTTGCTGAGTCCTATATCTCAATATTGACTGACTGATTGATTGATAGGTTCCGCACTAGGGATTTGAACTAGCTAGGCATCTAACAGACTATTACATTTCAACTATTTCTCCTCACAGCCAGGGTTTTGAAAAAATATATATGTTTTACCCTAGGTTTGGCAATAAATTTCTCGTATGAACCATCACGGGTTAGTAGAATTCATAATGATGGTGCTTATGGTCCTAAGATGTTTAAAAATTTATCACTTTTTTATCAGTTTTTTATCATCCTTCTATCTAGAATTTAGGAAATATAGTTCATTAGACATGACTTTATAACAACTTTTTTAAGTTGAACATATAATTGAATTTTTCCGTTGGAAAGTCTATAATTTTATTCTTTATTAAATCTAAATTAATTATGAATTAATTTTATTTCATAACTTTTAATGCTTTAATTTAATTATGTAATGTCATAGTACTTTACATTGATTTGCATTAACAGTTTTTTACTACTTGACTCATAAATGAATATCTGCTAGTTTAAATTGTCAAATTAGGAACAATATATAAATTGTTTAAGGTTTAATTGAGTCATTCAAAAGTCTGACGTACTTCTCTGCCAAAGGCCAGTTACTTCTTGATGCATGAATCCAAATAATTGGCCCGAATTGGCCATACATGCATGCAGTCATTTCCAGCACATCTGATTTCATGCGCTGTTTACTCGACTTTTGCCATCATGAAATCGCATAAAATCCGATTCAAATGATAGAATAAAACTGATCCTTTCGAGTACTGTGACAACATAACGAATATGTTGTGGCACAAACCACACCATAAAAAAAAAACAGTCAACAGCATAGACAACATGCTTTCAAACATATTTGCGTCATGCTACATTCAAAGAGCAGAGCATAGACGATCTTAAACCTCGGATATCGTAACTGCAGACTTTCAGAGAATCGCTTCTCTCTCGTTAAAAAAAGAAAAATGGAGCGCACTAAACAGCCAGTGCATACATGATTCCAGACGTTTCTTTTCTACGCTGAACAAACGCGAGACCGACAGACATGGTAGAAAAAAAGAGGGCGTACAATCCCACTGAAAAAAAAACTATGCTGTCAAATCATGCGCTCAGAGCAGTATGAAATCACTCGGCACCGAGAACCCAGTCATCGTCGTTGCCCTCTTCAGCGCTCGCCTCCATAGCATGATCCTCTTGCTCTGCCTCCGTCTCTCCCTTGTCGGTTACGTCGACCTCGCTCATGAGCATGAGCTCCACAGATTCCTGGTCACGTGCAATCTTCTCCTCCTCAATCGTTTCTGCCTCGGTCACCTCCTTGGCCTCTGTCTCGACGAACAGCGGAGAGTCTGCAGGGGTCTCCTTCTCTTTCTTGTTCAAGTCTGTGCCTTCGACGTCTTTAGTCGTCTGCTTTGCGATCTTGCGGCGGTCGGTGGAGCCAGGCTGTATAGAAGTAGCAGACAAAGATGCCGAAGACGAAGACGATGCGGAGCTTTCAGAGGCACCTGGCAGAGCATGCACAAAAGCCGAAGGAGGGAAGATCGTGTCAATGCCCATCCTCTCCAGCAGCGTCTGGGAGAGGAGATCGGAGTACGTCACCAGACGAGGGGCGTTGATCAGCGCGAGGAGGTTGCCGACCGGGATAGGGTGGAAATGATTGAACACCTTCGACTTAAAGTAGGCAGACCTTGGAGGAGCGTACTGCTTGTCGATCTGGGTACGAGAACACCATACGACTGCTTGATCCGCGTACGTTCCCTTGCTGTGCACGTTGATGCGGATATTGAACTGGGCCTCTGGAGGGCACTTCGGACAACTCACGTCCATCATACACATAAGGAGGTCGCGCATCGCCCTCAAAGCGCCTTCCCACGTCAGCCTCGGAGGTGCTGGATCATCTTCCTCAAGCATCTGCAAAAGACAGATAGAGAGAAAGAGAGAGAGCAAGAGAGAGAAGCTAGGAGGGAGAGAGAGAGAGAAAGAGAGAGAGCAAGAGAGAGAGAGAGAGAGAGAGAGAGAGAGTGACAGACAGACAGACAGACAGATAGACAGACAGACAGACAGAGAGAGAAAAGAAACGAAAGAGAGAGAGAGAAAGAGAGAGAGAAAGAGAGAGAGAAAGAGGGAGAGTGAGAGAGAGAGCCAGAGAGAGAGAGAGAAAGAGAGAGAGAGGGAGAGAGAAAGAGAGAAAGAGAGAGCGAGGGAGAAAGAGAGAGCGAGGGAGAGGGAGAGAGAAGGGAGAGAGGGAGAGAGGGAGGGAAAGAGGGAAAAAGAGAGGGAGGGAGGGGGAGAAAGAGAGGGAGGGAAAAGGGAGAGGTAGAGGGGGGGAGTTTGGAGGGAGGGAGGGAGAGAAGGGAGGGAGGGAGGAGGAGAGAGAAGAGAGAGAGGGAGAGGGAGAAGGAGAGGGGGAAGTAAAAGGAAAGGGAGCCTAGGAGGGAGAGGGAGAGAAAGAGGAAGAGAAAGAGGGAGAGGGAGAGGGAGAGAAGATTGACTGCCTCCCCCCAAGGGATCATTGGCAGAGGGAGACTCTGAGGGAGAGGGGGAAGGAAAGAAAAAGAGAGAGGAAGAGGAAGAGGAAGAGGAAGAGGAAGAAGGAGAGGGAGAGGGAGAGGCAGAGGGCGGCAGAGGGCGGCAGAGGGAGAGGGAGAGCTTAGGGAGACTCTGAGGGGGAGAGGGAGATGTAGAGGTAGAGAGAGAACGAGAGGGAGAGGGAGAAGGAGACGGAGACAAGATTGATTGCCTCCCCCCAAGGGATCATCGGCAGAGGCAGAGGGAGAGGGAGAGGGAGCGGGAGAGGGAGAGGGAGAGGGAGAAGGAGAGGGAGAAGGAGAGGGAGAGGGAAAGGCAGAGGGAGAGGGAGAGGGAGAGGGGGAGAGAAGGGAGAGAAGGAGGGAGGGAGGGAAAGTGGGAAGGAGGGAGGGAGGAAGGGAGGGAGGGAGGGAGAGAGAGAGAGGGAGGGAAAAGGGAGAGGTAGAGGGGGGGAGTAGGGAGAGAGGGAGGGAGAGAAGGGAGGGAGGGAAAAAGAGAGAGAAGAGAGAGGGGGAGAGGGAGAGGGAGAAGGAGAAGGAGAGGGAAAGGGAGAGAGGCCTGGGAGGGAGAGGGAGAGGGAGAGAAAGAGGGAGAGGGAGAGGGAGAGAAGATTGACTGCCTCCCCCCAAGGGATCATTAGCAAAGGGATACTCTGAGGGAGAGGAGGAGGAAAAGGAAGAAGGAGAGGGAGAGGAAGAGGAAGAGGGAAAGGGAGAGGTAGAGGGCGGCAGAGGGAGAGGGAGAGGGAGAGGGGGAGAGGGAGAGGCAGAGGCAGAGGCAGAGGGAGAAGGAGAGGGAGAAGGAGAGGGAAAGGGAGAGAAGATTGACTGCCTCCCCCCAAGGGATCATCGGCAGAGGCAGAGGGCAGTAGAGGGAGAGGGAGAGGGAGAGCGAGAGGGAGAGGGAGAGTGAGAGGGAGAGGGAGAGAGGGAGAGAAGAGAGGGAGACGGAAAGGGAGAGAAGATTGACTGCCTCCCCCCAAGGGATCATCGACAGAGGGAGAAAGAGACTCTGAAAGAGAAGGAAAAGGAGAGGGAGAGAGAAAGAGGGAGAGGGAAAGGTAGAGAGAGAGATTCATACACACCACGGAGCTATAGAGAATGACGTCCGTACCTTCGCCACAATGCTGTCGTAGTCGTCGATGAGAAGAAGAAAGTGGCCCACGTTTGCTGCGCCAGAAGCTTAGCCTACCAGATTGGCACACCTCAGCCCAGCCTTGCACATCGTGATGGCGCCACCGCAAATACAGTTCCAGAACTTCAAGATGATCAGGAGAAACATCCATATCCAGAATAGTGCCTCCAGCGGCGATGCAAAGCGTTGGTCCTCCTGGTAGTCCGCAAGCCGGGTCGAGAGCATGGCGTCTCCGTCCACGTTCGTCTGGTTGACAAACCGCAGCGCACATTGGGCCTCCTGATGTCTACGATGCTTGCCTGCAACTATGCCATTGCACCGACACAGACAAACATAACACAGAGGGAAAGACGCAAAGAGAATAAATAAGACCCGACAGACGGTATGCCATGTTTCACTCATCATCGTATGTAAGAACTAGGATCTGCACACCAAAGCAAACGTACCATGGTTATCAGGGTTGTTACTTGGGAGGCCGATCTTTCAACCACAGTGACCGCAGATCTTTGAAGCAGCCGCCCTGCGCTTCCTGTTGCGCTTCTGGGTGGGCGGAAGAGAAGAACAAGTCTCCTCAAGAAAATTTAAGTCAAGAGGTTTGGAAAGAACTGTCATTCTACTTAAGAGATTTCCTGAAAAGGATACCAACAGAACAGGAACAACTGTGGATACAAACTAGAAAATAAAAGCAACCGCTGACAGATGCTTACTGACAGGAAGAGATTCACAACTGTTAATTGGTATATATCTCTCAACACAGGGAAACTCTGACCATGAATAGGATGGTTAAAACTTTGAAGGTCCGAAGAAGTTCCAACAATGCCCTGTAAGCAATTAAAATTGCAATCCAATGAAAACAGTGGGAGAATCTTGCAAATTGGAAACGCTTTATGCAACAAAATTGTAACGATCTGCAATAATCGGATAGCTAGCTCATTTCAGAAGAGGCCCAAACCAATAATGAGCCTATTCTGCTGTATGGGATGCACTTGAGTGTGCAGTGATTCTGTATTAGGATGACAAAAAAATGAAAGAGCATATGTGGGCCTCCTCAGAACCGAATAGCTCTATGAATTTTACCACATGTGAATGACAGCCTCGGATAGTCTAAATGAAGGTCAATGTCTCATGACTGCGTTCCAATGCTGGCAGTATACCGTTCAGCTCGTATGAAAGCTGCCCATTCAGTTTTGAGCTTTGCAGAGAACGGTACTAAGTTTCATTTTTTTCTAGATTTCATAGTGCGTTTGCACTAAATTGAATGCATGGATTTGGTGTTTGCACTGAATTAAATGCATGGATTTGAGTTTTTTAATTAGATGGGAAAAGTCGGCACCTCGGATGGCAGTCAAATGGCAGTCAACCAGACTGAAAGGCCTAAACCCCCATAAAACGCATAATATTTTGCGTATACATAAATTCATGATAAGCATGTTCGTTACGTGACAAGGCACTCACCCACCTATATAAATCACGGAGGTGTGACACATTATGCGTGAAACGGCTAGTGTGCGTCAATGCAGCTTGTCACTTTCCGCGTACTGCGTGCGTCAGTGTATTTACGCCATGCGTGCGTCAGATGGGTTTCAGCTTACCCCCAGGCTTTTTTCTCGGGGGGGGGGAGAGTTCCGCAGCTTTTCCCGCGGGG
>JAHBMJ010003719.1:7262-29698 GCA_018398765.1 Chromera velia | reverse complement strand
GGGAGTTGGCGTGACCGCCCGCGCGGTCGACTGCATGGCCGGCGTGCGTCAATCGTGCAGTTCTCATTTTTCTTGCTTTCCGGGGCCGTTCGCAAGCTTGCTTGCGTCAGATGCATGCATGGCCGGGGCCGCTCTGAAGCCGTGCGGCGCTCACCCAGTGACACCCACAAATGCCGCGCACGCATATCGCACGCTGGTTTCATTTTTTTTTTTTTCACTAGCTGCGCGGATCGATTTTTTTTTTCTAGGGTTAATTTTTGTTCCAAACATTTCCAAACGAAGGGGGAACATTTCCAAACCCGGCCTCAATCATCATTTTTGTTCCAATACTTCCGTCGTTAAATGCGAAGCATGACGAAGCGCTATTACTGTCACAATCTGTCATCTCAAACGCAGTCAAGCAAGAGGGCAAGCATTCGCAGCTAGTAGTCCACGTGTGAAGAGGTTTGCACTGCAAATACCATCGCTTTGCTTTTCTGCACTTAAGGTGCCCGCACTTCGTGGTTGCTTTGTTGTATCCGTCTCCATTACTTTTCCCCCGCACCTTCTCACGAGAAAAGCACTTCCACCTGCCTAACCAGACCAAAATGAAGTTCACAGCATCGTTGGAAGTCTGCCTGTCTCTCTTTGTTGTCGCCCAGGGCGTTCGTATGGCTGACAGAAAGAAATCGGGAGCGCTCACTTCTACTGTCTCCTTTGCGTGCAAACAGGTTGGTGGGTGGATAGGTGGTGTCCGCCTGGTATTGTGTCCTTGCGCAATTGTTGCCAAGCATGGGGTGGCGACTTTTCCGTCTGTCTTCCTCTCGCCTCTTTGTGCATTGCAGCGCTTCTCCCCCTTTTTGGCGCGTATTGAAGGCTGTGGAACATCGTTCGCAGTGAATATCCTATTCTGGCGATTTGTCTTTTTCATTCATCTGCATATCCCGTCTCGATTCTTCTTTTCTCTCACTCCTTCCCGTCCTCTTTCCCTGTGGATGCATGAGTGGTTGCAGAAGTGGGCGAAGGGCACAAACTCAGGAATAAAGAACTGCTCTGCCGGGATCATTACCGCAGGCAGTGTGGCGGAGGCCATCGACATCTGCAAGTCAGTCAGTAAGTCAGCCATCTCTGTGTCTGGTCCTGTTTTGTCTTGTCTTTGAGCTGGATTTGAGTCGGGTTTTGGACCTTTGGTCCCCATACAATAATTGAAGTCTGAGCAGACAAGTTGGAACACACAGAGAGGGAGGGAGGGTGCAAGGGGGAGAACATAAAAGAAAAGAAAGGGGAGCGGGGGAAGGATTCTGTTTCTTTTTTCTTTGCCAATTCATTTACTTGCTGACTCTCTTCATCCATCCATTCGTTCATTCTTTGTTGAGGTCCACTTTTATGGTTTCGTCTGATTGGGCAGTCAGCTCGCACATTTGTTGTTCTTTCTCCTGTACTGGTTGTCCAACTGCACCGAGTCGCGGACTGTGTGTGTCCAAAGAAGACAAACCTTTCTTCCTTTCTCCCTCCCTCCCTCGTCTGTCTCTCTCCCTCCCTCGTCTGTCTCTCTCCCCTGCAGGGCCGAAGAGGGCACCACCGTGCACGGGCAGAACGGCCAGGGATGCTGCACGCTGGCCAGCGCGTGGGGTGACCTCGTGGAGCCTCCCGTGAAGGTGGTGGCATCCAACGGGGACGTGCTGGCTGATGACGTCAGCTGTGAGGCCCCGGCTCCCGATCCGATCTCCTTCGCGTGCAAACAGCAGTTCCAATCAGGGTTCAAAAAGAATTGCTCGGCTGGCATGCTCACAGCCGACAGCGTCGAGGAGGCCATGGAGATCTGCAAGTCAGTCTATCAATACATACGCAGGCAGATCGATCATTGCCTGCCTGCCCGCATTTGTGCTTGGGGTGTCGCCCCCCTGCCCCTTTTGTTTGTTCGTTTTTTGATTTTTCTGCTCTTGCATGTGCTGCATACCAATTGTTTCCTGATTGACGAAGGTCTTTCTTGTCCTCACTCTCTCGAGCGCAAAGCTCCGTCGATCCATGCACAGATTGATTGGACTTTTCGGACCTGATCTCCTCCCTCGCCTTTCTCTCTCTCTTTCTCTCTCTCTCTCTTTCTCTCTTCCGCTGCAACATGATAAAGTTCTGCCTGCCCCTCCTGCTGTTTGCTTTTCTGCACACTGTCTGACTGTCTATCCTCTACCGCCCTCTCCTTCCATACTGCATTCTTCTGTTTCGACCGACTCTCTCTCTACCTTTGCACTTTCCGTCTTCTTCATTTCGCTTCATTCTTTTCCACTTTCATCGATCGACCCGTGACTGTCTGCGTATGCGCGTTGTGACGATCGTAGTCTCCTGATTTCCCACTAAATGAAAATGTTGATGCAGAAACCAAAAATGTTTATCTCTGTTTTTTTGGCGACAGCAGAACTTCGAAAAGGCCTTCTGGCCCTCGCGCTCATCTGTTATTGGCACAAGAATTGGTCTAACAGCAGCAACAAATGTATTGTACCCGCATGTATGGCATTTTCTGTGCGCATCATCTGTCTGTCTCTGCCTGCAGGACCCCCGAGGGCACGACGGTCCATGGGGTCAATGGGCAGGGCTGCTGTGACTCTGCGAAGGTGTACACGAACGCTTACGGGCCTGTGACTGGTGCCCTCGTGATCGGCTCTGACGGCAGCACTCTTGCTGAGTCGACCGACTGCGCTGCCTGAGAGAAAAGACAGCGACAGATCGAGAAAATGAAAGGACAGTTTGTCATGATTGTTTCTGTGAATACACGGCTCGACCGCAAAAGAGAAGGAGTGCTCTTTCTTCTCTAAGTCCGTCAGGGTCCTTGCTGGTCGGCTCACTGGGCAGAGAGGGGGCGACATCCGCGCCCCGTCAATCCATTCACGCATGCACTCAAAGACAGTACTGACTCACACCGTCACCCACTACCTTCTCTCTCGTTTAAACACAACCGACGACGTTTCTGCTGTACTCCTTCCCTTCCTCCTTCCCTTCTTTCCCTCCGCCCCTCCTACAGTGGACTGGCTGTTGAGACAGTACAGAAGGCTCACTCAGAAAAAAAAAAGGACAGAATCCAACCGACCGAGAAGGGCAGCAGAATAAATCGATGTCAGAGCGGAATGTTGACACGCATGCGGTGCTCGATCGGACTGCCTGCCTGGCTGCCTGCCTAACGGTTGGTCAAGATGAGATGCATGGGACGGCTGGGAGAAGTCCGTTTAGCGTTGGGGGACGGGTAGTCGGATGGATGGATCGATGTGCTCAGCGTGGCAGCCACTCGACGAACGGGGTTTGAACGGCTGTATGCATGCTGCATCTGTGGGAATTAATCACTCGTTTCTTCTTCCTGCTTCTGGTTCGATAATGCCCTCGTGGCAGTGCTGGCACTGGGCTCTTGAATATTCAACTGATCGAATGTGGGGCCAAGCTTGTATAGGGCGTCGCAATCTGATGTCGGCCGGCGAAATGCATATGAGCCGAAGCCAAACACCTGATTGCATCGTCTTTTTGCACCGATCGATCATCATATACATGATTATCATTCACCGTCGTTATCTATACGTCTCTCTCTCTCTCTCTCTCTCTCTCTCTCTCCATCGTAGCCTCCACGTATCTATCAGCCTGTACTATAGGCCCTGTATAGGGCGTCTAGCATTTTGTGACTATTAAAATTCGTGTAGGACAGGGTGCTGATTTGAGCTCTTAACTGTAGTCCCAACTCTTTCTACTAGTACTTGCTAAATCTGGCTAGCAATCTAGCTAGAAATATAGTAAAAAATGAGTATATAAGCTATAGCCTATATAAGAATATTAGAATTTAGTAAAATCTAGACGAATAGATTCCGTGGGCCTCAGTAGCCCACCACAGCAAATTCCACTATACAGTAGTATACACCATACCACTGGGGATTAATTGCATAAAATGTACTTAAATTTCTCCGAATTCATTAAATTTAAACTGGTTTTATATAGGCCCATATTATTATAATTATAGGGTAAGAGTTATTTTACTGGTCATTTTATTCTAGATTTTATTTTTTAACATAAAAAAACAGAGAGGGGAAAACAATTTCATCTTTAACCTAGTCTTTAATCCTAACTTTGAATAACAATCATTTTATAGCGGATTTTATATAATTTAATGTAGGATTTTATTACAATACCACTGACTTAGATATACATATCATTTTAGCGAATTTCAAGTCTTGAAGTCTCGATTCTTTTAGCTGGTAGTTGTGCAGTTTCCCCAGCAGGTTTCACTGATTTCAGGGCGGCTAGGCCGATCACACTGTAAACAAATTTAAACCATTTTGAAGCTTGCGGCCTGCGCTAGGGTCTGCGCTCAAAGTTGCTTTTGTGTTGCTGCCACTTCGTTGCCAGTACTGGCCCCAGCAGGCGATTTTGAATTTGATCTCCCAACCCCCCCCCTTTGATCCCTAAAAAACCAGTTGGTTACAGTTGGTGCTTGATGTGTTTCCTCTTGGTGGTTTCAACTAGCGATTTTCAATCCTCCCCGATGGCCTTTGACTTGAAGAGCGAGAACCAGTGGTCCTCCGCGTTCGCCTTCCGCAAGAAGAGGACGATGCGGTTCGCTTTCACCTGCTCATAAATGAGTGCACGCCTTCGTCCGCGTGTTTGCTCAGTCAATCACACAACACATGCTGCGAAAAAAAAACGAGCAGCGGATCCAGATCACAAGCAAAACGATCAGCGGATCTGGCAGCTCTGCCAAGAGATTTTTTTAAATTGACTTCTGAAACGGCAGTTGATACACCTTTAAAGCCAGACTCTGAATTTTTGTCTCCCTTGTGCGAAAAAATGGATCGACGAGGGAGAAAGACGGGGTAGGGGAAGGGGGAATGAAAACCCAGAGATGAAAGGAAACGAACAAGAGAGAGAAAGGAAGGAAGGAAGGAAGGAAGGAAGGAAGGGAAGGAAGGAAGGAAGGAAGGAAGGAAGGAAGAAAGAAAAGAAGAAAGGAAGGAAAAGAAAGGGACGAAAAGGGGAGAGGAAGGAGACAAGAAAGGGAAGGGGGGAAGGGAGGGCGGGAGGGAGTGAAGAAGAAACACAAGGAGGACGCAAAAAGGAAGAGATCCAGAAAAAAAAAAAAAAAGTGAAAGAAGAACGAGCGAATGAACGAATGAAAGGAAGAAAGAAAGTCCACGGAAGGATGGAGACAGGTTGTCGGACTGACTGAGTATGAACTCTTAGTTTCATCGATCTCTCCCTGAAGAAGTGGCACTGCAAATCTGCACCCACACACGCACGTTCATGGGAGAGCGGCAAGGGAGGACTCTGAAGAGCTTCCAACCGGGAGCGCACGAGACGGATGACTATCCTTCACGGCAGTCAGAGAGGAATCCGGGCAATTTGACCTTCAGATGTCCTCTTTGCCTCTGCCACGATACCTCTGCATGTCTCTCTTTCGGTAGTAATCAGCATATGGTTAGAATCATGCGACGTTTGCCGCTTCATTCGGGGAAAGAAGTTTGTCATCATTCAAGAGAGGAGAGGAAGGATCAGAGACTGCACTGTAGCCACACACACACAGAGAGAGAGAGGGAGAGAGAGCGATCCCTAGTCAAACCGCCACACGGACGGACAGAAAGATCTGTTTTCTTTACTTCTTCACGTGGCAAGCGCTCTCCTACACGCACACACACACACACACACACACACACCGCCCTCTCTCTCACACGCACGAGAGCGAACCGCAAAAACACTGCAAGATGTCACACCATTTTTCGAAACCACATTGGCACTACCGCCATTCGCACATTCATTCTTTGCTTTTCTGTCGGTGCCCCTCTTCACACGCGCAGAGCTTGACGGCCAGTACAAAGAGCAAGATTAATTTCTCGCTGCTCAGTGACTGGCGCTGCAAACAAACGAACTCCAAGGACCGACCTATAATTCTTCCCTTTCAGATCCTCCACGCTCAGCTCAAGAGAGCGCTTCTGGAAGGAACAGCGGACAAGGGAAGGGTCAAGACTGCCGACGCCCTCGAGGGGGAGAAGAACTCTGCACACACACACATACACACACACACAGATACACACACACACACACAGATACACACACACACACAAACATGCGCACACGCATACACGCATACACGCACATACACATATGCATACACACACATATACTTACACACAAACACACACACACACACGTACGCACACAAATATACACACACATAGACGAACGAGTCACGGATGCAATGTTTTGACCTTCCTTTCGTCCGGCAACGAACAAGCGCTCAAGCAGACTCCAAAACTTACTACTTCCCGTTTCACGCAAGCAGACGGACCGACAGATAAGGAGGCGGAGAGACAAAATTGCAAGGACGAGACACGCAGAAACGTGAACGGAAAAGGAGGAACGCCGACAGAGAGACGGGCGTCCTTTCTCATTCCGAATTGTCCATGACCTCTTTCTCTTTTTCGAACCATCATACTCCAAGGTCTGAGTGACTCTGTGGGCGTCTGACTTCATGATTGCCTTCCTGATTCAATTACTGACTCTCTCTCTCTTCCTCTCAGTCAATCCGTCTGTCTATATACAAGTCGCCCCGCTGCTGTCACTCATTAATCCACCCGATTCATTCTCCACTGACTGACTGACTTGACTTTATTCTTCTCGTCCTCCCACGAGTACTGCTTCAGGGCAGTGAACCGGAGCCCAGAGGAGGCAGAGGGCACGGGGCCTCCAGCAGCTGTAGGCGCGGGGGCGGGAGAGGGTGCGGGAGCCCTGCTGGAGGACCCCACGGACAGGGTGTTGGCGTTGCTGGGCGTGGGGGTGGAGGCGATGTAGTGCTTCGAGGCGTGCGCGTAGTAGTATGAGAGCTGCAGTATCAACGGAACAGAAAAGAAGAGACGAGTAGACATATGAGCACTCAGACGCGACACCGTAGAAACGCAAGGAAGAACGGTCTTTAAAAAAGGCGAAGCAGGAGGGTCAACTTACCAGAATGCAAATCAGACTATCGGGGGGGTGACTAGTGGAGTTTCTCCGCCGACATATGACTCTATGTTTCTCTCTCTCTTTCAGTAGTAATCAGCATATGGTTAGAATCATGCGGCATTTGCCGCTTCATTCGGGGAAAGAAGTTTGTCATCATTGAAGAGAGGAGAGGGACAGAGATCGAGAGTTGTCGCTGTCCCACGATGCCGTTCCTGTCGGGGTGCACCTCTAAAATCGAGAACCCCAAAACAAGGATGAGAGGAGACGGCGAAAAAACAATAAAAAAAGAGACGGGCGAGTCGAGAGAAAAGACGGGAGGGAAATCGAGGAAATGACGGAGTGACACATTTGTCTACCAGTGATGGTTGTCCAACGTGTAGAAAGAGTAAGCCTACTGACCTCCCCCCTTGACTTCAGGTTGCTTTGCAGGGCGCTGGAGTTGGAGCACACTTTTTCCAGAGGCCGAACGAACACATCTCCATAGTCCTCTATGCTGCTTGCCACAAACGCCTTGTCTCTCAGCGGAATTTCACCAGGAAGACAGAGCACGAAGTCTTCGTACTTCAGAGAGCTTCCCAGCTGCAAAGAGCAGAGGCCGAAAAAGCGAAATCCGATAAACAAAGTATATCGCAAAATTGTGATTTCAGTGGACGCACCGACAAAATCACTCACCCTCGAACCGTGTTCCTTCAGGAATGACTGCTTCAGAGTGCCCACCATCAGAGCTTCGTCCTTCACAAACACGGGAAGGGTGAAAGGGGGAGTCTCTCCCTGTTCGTCAAAGTGTACGTAGACCCGCATGAGCACCACAAAAGAAGAAATGTGTTCCGTCTCCAGTGTCAAGGAATACAGATCACTTCGTGACTTTCGCTCCGTCTCTAGGTTTGTCCAACCCAGTAAGATCCTGTTACCTGTGACGTCCAACGGCGAACCTCTTGACTCAATGAACACAGAAGACTGCTACATTTTTTTGGAGTCTCTCCATGCGACAACAACTGGTGAATGAACCGGCCAGCAGACTACGACAGTAGTACGACTGCATGGCCATTGCCGCGCCGGACGCCGTGACAAAAAATTCGAGATTTGTGTTCCAACTGGAATGACTGCGCGCAAAGCGTGCACGGCGGCGAGTAGCCGCTCAGTAGCGGCGAGGTCTTTAGAGTAATTTCTACTCTCTCTCTCTCTCTCTCTCTTTCTGTTAAAACCTTTTTTAACTTATTTTGACTTTAATAAACTGCGTATTATTCACCTTTAAAAGAAAGCTAATTTGAAGTAATTTGACGTTGACTTACATATATGTTCCTTAATTAAATTTTAGTTGGTATTTGAATAATGAGAGCGCTAACATATCTCTGCATCCTTCGAACAAGTCGGCCGGGGCTGGCCAAGAAGACAGCCAGAAGAACAGTAGAAATTAAGTTCTCAGATGTAGGCACCCAAAGTTATTCTTTCCCAACGAGGCAACTGTTTGGTCGGTCGGCTTAACAGTTGACTGCTAGGTTAACTAGTAAAACAGAGTCTGCTACGGAGTGTGGTGCAGTGGCTAGCTGTTGTACGGGGCTCATTTGGTATAAGAAGTTCTGTCATACAAGGTTCTTACTTCTAAGTACTCCCTTACAGACTTTCATACGAAGGCTTGACTCACTGTTGACTGTATGCATGCGCGTAGCTTAATTGCATAGAATCTGATGCAAATACGCTCGAACTACGCACATCTCGATACGGCCTGACATACTGCTTTGTGTACCGTTGCACGGCTGGCTAGCCTCATAACATTACGTGCCACCTCCCCCTTGAAGCCACGTCCATGCTGGTTTACATGGAAAACGCAAGTGAATCTTCTTCTGCAACTCTTTTAGGCAATGGAGTGATGATCGTTAATTAGATCATCGCTTTTCCTTATACCTGCGGCATCGTAGAAAACCAAAGATCGTCTTTCTTTTCTTTTCTTTTCTTTTTTTTTATCTCTCTCATTTCTGTTTTCAGAATTTCCTTTACCATCTTTTTTGTGGTTCTTCTTCTCTTTCACATCGTCAGCTCATAGTGACTATCCACTCCAGTCAAACAATCACAAAAGTTACTCCCAACTACCATCCGTACTGACTCCACAGTATACCCAGTGCATATGCCCCCTCCCCCTTCAAAGCCGCATCCATGCTCGGTCAGAGAGAGTGTGATGCGCACGAGGATAACAACAGAGAAAAAAAAATCAGACGCAAAAGGGTGGAAAACAAACATCGGCTTAAAATCGCTCCTTCGTTCATGGAGTCCACTAGATGCCATAGTACTGCATCTCCCAATCGGTTAGCCCTACAATCACCCCCGGTTCTTTCCCATTTATTCGATCCGAGACTCCGTTAGCTTGGTGCTGCTGCTCTGATGGAGGTTGTGGACTGATAGAAGACTGTGCTGAAGTGCGGGCGGTCCGTATTATGCTCCTCATCTGCCGCACTGCAGGTCTCACTTCTAGCACATACGGCATCATACCCCCTCCATTCCCATATATCTCCCTATAAAATGTCTCTCCTGTCTGCCTACACCCACGACATGCCAAAAATACATGCCAGTCTGCAGTGCCAATTCCCTGAACATTTGGAATCAAGTCCTCCCTTCCCAACCGAAAACGAAGAGACACATCCTCCCAATACTTATGCTGGAGCGGATCACGCGGTAGGACTGACATCTTTGGTTTTCTATAGGCTGCTCGCCTTCTCTTTTTCTCTTTGTTCTTCGCCTCCGTTTTCTCTCGCTGAGTCAGACGCCTCACCTGACGAGACGGTGTCAAACTATCAGACGAGACTGCTTGTTCCACTGTCAAAGTCATTTCCTTGCCTACCTGTCTCCAAACGATTGTCAATAAGCTGCGGAGATAGGCTGTGTAGTCTTTCAGACTGGCAGTGGATTTGCTCTCTCAATTCCCAACTCCCAACTCCATACAGCGATTCAAACAAGTCTTTTCCCACAGCTCTTTCTTCCTTCCCACTCCTTTTGAGCCGGCACAGCTCTATCGGAGCGGGCTCATTCATTCAACCATCTCCTCCGGCAGAAACCATCACAGAGGAGCTCTGACCAAAATCAAAAGTCGTCTGAGACATCACAAAGAACACGTCCCCATCGGCATTGACAATCCCACTCCCCTCTTACACTTCCTATGTCCCTCTGCCTTCTTTCTGAAACGACTGACTGAAGTTGAACATTATACTTGGAGTTTCAGCGAGTGTGGCTCCCACAGAGCTCACAGAGACACTCCCCTCTCACACCCCATACACCTGTACATCTGTTTGCTGCTACGACTGATTGAAAACCGTTATGCCCGACTGCGCACAGCCATGCAATCTTATGTGAACACCACCATCACCCAGAGTTTCTTCGACCCAATCCATATCCTCCTCTCTCACATGGAATTCAGACCCTAGGGTACCTGGTGGAATAATTCTTCCCTCTCTCTCTGTCCCTCGCTCAGGCCTCCTCCATTATTGCGAGCGTCCAGAAGAATTCGAGTGATCATTGCTGCCAAAACCTTGCCTGCTCGCTTTACCTCTCTCTCCACTTCGATTTGCATTTCCATGTACGCCTGGGGCTTTACGCATGCTTTCAGAGAAGACGTCTCTGGGCTGCTGGACTTTTTATTTCTTTCCTCTCTCTGCTGAACCTTTTGGGCAACCAGTATTACAGTGCTCAAATAATTGCTGAGACTGCGTTTGCTCTGCCACTTTTTTCTTCCAGGCCGCCTCTGTCAACCTGCGACTTCTATGAGTTTTCGGTCTGCCCGTATCGGTGTGTCGAGTCCCAGGTTGGACTGCACTCTGCTTCTCAGAAATCTCAGTTAGTAGAACAGATGGTCTACTGGCTCCTATGGACTCCAAGAGTCGCTCTGCAATCTCAAACCCTTCCTTCAAGAGGCTCTCACCGTTCGCTTGCACTTCTCCGGATGGAATGTCCTTGAATTTTTGAAGTTCACATACAAGCAAAAGAAAAATTTAATTTCCGAAACGTTTCCAGATCGACATAACCAACGTGCTACTGAAGACTTCTGAGAACTTTTCATAAGACAAAGCAATGAACTCGTACTTTCTGTTTGTTGTAGTGGTTGTGTGCGTAGTCAGTGCAAGCTGTGTGAAGCTGCAAAGAGACCTCGCACTGTCAGACAGAGAATGTGTTCACAACGCGAGATGGACGGTCTACGAACTCCACTGAAGCTGATCGTTTCGCTCTGCTACCACGCTACGGAGTGTGGTGCAGTGGCTAGCTGTTGTACGGGGCTCATTTGGTATAAAAAGTTCTGTTATACAAGGTTTTTACTTCTAAGTACTCCCTTACAGACTTTCATACGAAGGCTTGACTCACTGCTGACTGCATACATGCGCGTAGCTTAATTACATAGATGTAAATACGCTCGAACTGCGCACATCTCAATATGGCCTGACATGCTGCTTCGCGTACCGTTGCACGGCTGGCTAGCCTCATATTAATGTTACGAGTCTTTCCACGTAGCTTTCCAAAGCTAGCTCCAAAGTACTCCAAGGTCTGGTTAATTTTAATAAAGTTACACAGTCTATCCTGGTTGGTAAATGTTTAAGTTGACAAAAGGTTTATACAGTCATTAATAATTTGTGAACTTTAGTAGGTTAAACAAATGAAACCATTTGTAAATATTTTTTTCTGAAGACAGATAATTTAAGTAAAAATACTCAACAAAAAAATTTAGCTAGTATATCATCTTTGTGTTCAATCTATTGACACGTACATTTGTTGTATATCACATAAAATCAGATACGATATGCCAGTTAATATGTTATAGGAACATTGATGTGTGATCCTGTGTCGATCTAGGTATCGATGCAACCAAATTGGTACCGTATACATATGCATGAGTATGAAAGTGCATGAAAGTCAATGAGATTCTGATTGATACATATAATGTGTGTTGTTCTTTGCGATGTTTGAAATGTTTTGTGAAAACACATCGCATTCTCAGTCGTTGATCTCTATAATGTCGTCATCGGGTCCGCCGGTGAGACTGGTTTGGCTTTCTGTATGAGTAAACGTGACGCTGCCCGCGAGAGAGTCTAGGACCGAAGGAGGCAGGGGGCTTGCGGAAGGCCCCCCTCCTCCTCCGCTTCCTCCTCCAAACACTCCCCCGTGCACTCGTCCGACCTGCAAAGAGGCTGACGGCTCTTGCACAGATGGAACAGAGCCTCTCTGACCAGTCTGTACTGCGGCTGCTGCGTCGAGAGCGTGCGGGGGGAACCGTGAACCCAGACCACCCCCCCGGCTTGAAGTTCCGGGCGCGGGCAAAGTGGCAGAACCCGAAGGGACTGGGAGACCTCGAAGAGATCCTGCGATCTCCGCTGCACTACCGTGTGCGTGCGTCAAAGTTCCCTCCTGACCGTTTCCGAGACGTCCTGCCCTCTGCTGTCTCCGGAGCTGCATGACCGGCCCCGTACCACCCGCCAGGTCTCCTAAATCGGAGTGCAAAGCGGGGCGGGTGTCTCCAGAGGCTGCTACCGGTTCTGTACGCACTGAATGTGCAAATGGCGAGGGATTGGGGGAGGGGGACAGCTGAGTATGATGAAATGACTCTGCGGCTGTTGGCGATTCAGACACAGACACGGGAGGATGAGGGGCCCCGGGCTGTGAGGGAAGACTCTGCTCAGCCTCGAGGGGCCCTCTCTCCGCCCCCCTCCCTAAGCCTGAAAACTCTGCTGTTTCTCTCCCTCCTCTCAACCCGCTAATCTGCTGGGGCTGCCGGGGGTTCACTGCGTTGTCCCTTCTTGCAATGAGGGAACCCGGCACTTCCCCTGACTGCCTGCAGATGCCGGCTCCCTCTGGAACACCACTGCCCGACTCCTCTACACCAACGTCCTCTTGACCCTGGAGGGGTCGCATTGGTATTCGCGGACCCGCCTCTTCTCTTTCGGCAAGGCGAAAGGAGTGCAACCCCATTCCTCCAGCGTGGAACCGACGCTCGTCGGAGGGCGCCCCTCTCGTCTTGTCCTTCGTTGCACTGGAGAAAGAACAAGAGGACGTGCAGGAAGCGGGAATGGGACTGACAATGTCATGATCCCCGACTCGAACTGCCGAGCTATCCTGGCCACGCTGATCTGAACAGCCATCTCCTTGTGAGGCTCTGTCCTTCTCTTTCTCTCGGTGCCCCCTTCTTGGCCTCGGCAGAAATGCCAGAGGGCTTCTTCTCTCTTCTCTTCGAAGGATGGCTCGAGAGAGATTTGAAGAGGCAGACGCAGAGACGGGAGAGGGGGAACGGTCGGCGGGGAGCCTCGGGCTGCTTCCGGTGGCTGCAGATAGGCGGTTGGTTGGTGAGCAGTTACTGCGCTCACTTAGTTTGGTGAAGTATTGTGGAGACCTCCTCCACACAGGGGGGCGTGGGGGCAGGGAGGGGGGGCGTGTGTCGAGAGTGGGAGGGACGTAGCAGTGTAAGTGAGTAGACCCACAGGAGCGAAGGAAGGTCCCGCCCACGGAAAGGGGGGGCACCTCTCCGTGTGATGGTTCTTCGGCTGTCAGTGCTAGGAAGGGCTTGAAAGAGGGGTCACCCTTTTTCGGGTTGCGCTGCCTCAAAAGAGAGTAAAGCGTCCCTTTTTCCGTGGTTCCCTCCGTCCTTCGGTTCTTCAGAGGTTTCTCTGCAGATCTCTTGTGAACGAGTTGGTCAGACAATAAACATGCGGTTGCGTACACCCCCAGCATTCCTGCACCGTTCTGTAGAGAGTTCAGAGGGCCCCCTGAGGGCTCACCGCTACGAACGGGGGCGATTGGGGTGGTGGAAGAGGGTCGTTTGTGAGAGGTTTTGCTTTCTGTCTCTTTTGTTTTCTTCTCTCCTGGGCGGTTGGCTTCCTCTAAAATTTGGGAGAGGAATTGGTGAGTCTGGAAGGCTCTGTCGGTGTCTGTGATTGTGTCTTTGGGGTGCTGCGGGGGAAGCAGAGAGGAGAGGCAGCCACTGGCATCATCACGAAACGACGCCCCTGCTGCTGGAACAGCAAGGAGGGCCTTCTCGAGGACCTGAATGCACATGCAGTGTGTCAGTCACGCCGTCATGCACCAACAATTAAGAGATCGAGGGAGGCTGCGTGCATGTTTCTGACAGGTGAACAGCATGTAACGAGACTGAGCGAATCCAATAGAACGGAAGGAAGCGAGCATGACGCAGCAGCTTGGAAAGAAGATTATTTAGCTATTGAATTAAAAAACCGATAAACTACGCAGCCTACGAATGAATGACCCTTCTTCACTGCCTCCAGATGATAAGCAAGAACACCGATTCAAGTCTCCGTCTTTTCTTTGATCGATCGATCTTTCTTGCTTGCCCGAACTGGACTTCCATCCAATTGGCACTGGCACCAACCTCAGCAGGCTCTGCTGGGGTTAATTCAATTGACTGACTGACCCTCGTGTCGGCCCCCTGTTGTTGAGCGAGACGCAAACTCGCGAGGACCTCTTCCAAACTGCGCGTCTTCTCCTTCCACCGCTCCCCCTCTTCTCTCTCTGCTTCCTCACAAGAACACGTCACGCGAACAAGATGAATTGCAGAGTCAAGAGCACGCACGAGGCGGCTGCACAACCTCTCATTCCACTGTCCTACTCCTAGAGCCCCAAAATCCTCTCCCCCCCCTAGAGATTCAATTACAGACTCCATTAACCCCTCTGTCACTTCTCGAATTGACCCCCCTTTCGCTTCTCCATTAGAAGATCCCTGAAGAAGTCTCTGGTGCCCTTCTGCACCCCAATCACTCTCTCGAATCTTTTCTCTCTCAAAACGATTTCCTGCCTGACCCGCTCCCGACCCCTTCATCAACATTGACGGTTGTGCTTGAGTACCTGCATGGCTCCTCTCAGCATCAAGTGCTGCCACCTTCTCGGACAGGAGAGAGACGGTCTCTCTCAACATTTGCTCTCTGCCCCGACTCTCAAGTAGAGCTGTTTCTGTTTGCTCTCTCTCCTCTCTCTCTGCATTCATCGCTCGTGCCTGGGTTAAGACACGTCGTCGAAGAGAATTAACAAACAAAATCGCATCCCCCCCATCGGAGCAATTTTCCTCATTCTGCCCCCCCTCTTCTTGCTCACTCAGTCCGCCCCCTGCAGGCAGCACCTCCGCCACCCCCCGCACGGCCTCCATTAGCTCGGACATCTCCCGAGACCCTGCTGCCCGCACTGCTATGGCTACTTGCCCTGCCTCAAGGAGACGGCTCTCCATGGAAGCCAAAGTGCCCTCAAGGGTACCAACTTGGCGTGAAAGCCGTGCGTTTTCATTATCCATCCTTTCAACGGCTTTCATGGCTTGCAGCCTGTCCCTCAGTGCCTCTGCACCGACAGATTCTAGCTTTTCCTGAAGCTGGGTCAGCTCTGTACTCTTGGCTCTGCTTTCAGCTTCTCGCGCTTTTGAAGCAGTCTGTGCGGCCTCGAGTCGCTTCTCCGCTTCTTGAGCCAATGTAGCCAAACAGGTCTTTTCAGACTCGAGTAAAAGTCGAGTTGACTCTGCTGCGTCTACTGTTCCCTTCAGACGATCTGAAAATTCTCCTTCCATGCGCTGTTTTTGTGCTTCCCACCGATCTTGTGCCTCCCGCCACGTTTTTGAAACTCGCTCTTTCTCCGCTTCTGCAGCGGCTGCACGGTTTTCTCCGGTAGATACTGCAAGTGTGAGGGTTTCAATTTGTTGGCGCAGAGCCTCAATCATTTGTCTCGTCTTTTTGTCCTCATGATCGCGTTGCCTCCTCTCTTCCTGCAACTCACTTCGACGTTTTTCCTCCTCTAGTTCTTCCCTCCGTTTCTGCTCTTCTTTCTCCATCTCTCTCTCTTTCTCCTTCTCTCTCTGCAATCTCTCCCTCTCCTCCTCCAGCTCTTTCTCTCTCTGCAATCTTGCTACCTCTTCCTCGCCCTCTCCCTCCCGCTTCTCAAGGAACCTCCTCAGAGCCTCAACGGTGCCTCCGGACTCAACGAACCCTTTGACGACCCCCATGCATTCCTGGAGCTCTCCTTTCTCACCGAACGATGCCCCCCCCTCCTTTGTCAATGAGAACATCTCGAAAGAAGAGGGGGAGGGAAGCAGGGAGAATCCAGGGCCAACCGCGGCAGGAAGGGACGAGTGGCGAGCGCCCGACCTCTCCGCTGGGCGCGCTCTGCAAGCAGCCGTGTATGACTGACATATTCACATGCAGGCCATGGGCATGGATGGACACATGATAAGAAGAAGGCCGATGAGACCCCTGCTTACTTCCCATTCTGTATTGCTCGGTGCGCACTAAAAAGAAGGGTGCACGTACAGACGGTTGGTTTCACAGACTCGAGACTGCCTTTTTCTTTCCTCTTCATCACAGCATTCTCTTCCTGACCTTTCCACGAAGTTGTTGATCTCCTCTTCATCCGCGAAGACGCACTGCAGAGAGATCCATGCAAATCAGCAAAGGGGAAGCAGATTCAAGGGTGGTGGGAAAGACCAGCTGAAGACAAACCTGGCAGGAAAAGCAAATCAAAGAAAGGCTTCGGCAGAGACTTCCATCAGAGACATCAGCCGGAGGATTTGATAGTGTTGCCATCAATCAATGATACTTGATTGTTCTCCTCCCTGTTGACCTTTTTCCTCTCTCTGCGGATTGCAGAGCACTCCAAGGCCATCTGCAGTGTGCTCTTGCTCTGTGAGTAGCAGCTGCGGGCAGGCTGCAAGCAGAAGATCATCGTCACCCCACAAAACTCGTCGAAGGCGTCGAAGAGAACTCTGCATGATGCAATCAAGAATGAATGAAGACCGACAAAAAGATAGTCCGCGCGTTTTATTTTTTCCCAGATTTCTTCTTCACGAAAGACAGAGAGAGAGAATCGCAGAGATGAGGATGCGTTTCAGAGAGAGCAGGACTTCCCTTGTCCGTCTTCTTCTTGTGTCTTCTTCTCGCGCAACCGCTCCTACGAATGCACAGAAACAGATCTGACGGCAGCCTTGACCATGTTGACAATCATTTTCACTCCCTAGGAAGTGAAGTGAAGTGAAGTGAGAAGGTGTGACGGAACCGACGCCCGCCCTGACAGATGATTTTTTTCTTTTTTCTTCTGTTCAAGCGTCCGTGCATTATCACGGTCGCACTGATTGATTGATTGATTGATTGATTGATTGATTGGCTGGCTGGCTGGCTGGCTGACTCACTGACTGACTGACTCACTGACTGACTGACTGACTGACTGACTGACTGACTCACTGACTCACTGACTCACTGACTGACTCACTGACTCACTGACTCACTGACTCACTGACTCACTGACTCACTGACTCACTGACTGACTGACTGACTGACTGACGTGTTCAATGCCGACTGCCTCCTGTCCGAAACTTCGCGTCTCCCTTTCTGCATCCTCTTCACCATTCTGTTCAAGTGACTCAGGCTTGTATTGATGTACTTGGTCTGCCGCTTGCTCACATCTGTCCCGAGTGCACTTGCACCGCCGCCTGCCGGGCCCGCACCCGCCCCAGCGGAGCCCCCCCCTGCCCCTTCGGAGGCGTGCATTTCTGAACCAGCAAGGTCCACAAGCGTCAGAACTCCAAGAGTGCCTCCCTGAAGGCACACGAACGACGGACGGATACACAGACAGACAGATGGTTTCGTTCTATAGACAGAAACGAATAGAGAGAAGCAGATAGGCAGCAAGCCGGGATGAAATCGCAAGGAAGCTAGGAAGAGACGTAGAAATGGAAAATCCGATAACAATAATGAAATGCAAATTCAACGCCCGAGTGACATCTCATGATTCTTCTTCAAAACAGCTCAACTGATCCAACCAACTCCTTTGGCAGCTAGGCAACAAAGAGCATCGCAGACTGAGTGACTGACCTTGCTGTTGCCCCTGACAGTTTTGATCTGAAGTCTCACCACCGCATGCGACCTGCTGCTCTTGCTGTTCAAGTGGGACTGCCCGACCTGCATGTTGTGTGTGTGTGGGGGCACAGATTCGCACACGTCAAAACAGAGGTGAGGTGAGGTGAGGGTGACTCAGTGCATGCATCTCTCTTTTCCTCAGCAGTTTCAGAGAAGAATGAGAATCGGTTGGCCCTTCGATCCGCTCGCAATCTTTCCCTCCTGCTTCCTCCTTGCTCCCATTTTTTCCTTCCTTACCTGCTTGTATGTTTCCTTCCTTCCTTTTTCCCTTTAGTTGTACCTTCCATCGATCCATCACATGACTGACCTCCCGAGAGATGACAGCACTCTCCAACAAGGAAAGAGCGGCCGCTGCAGACCATACCCTGACCCATCGACAGTGGCAAACTGCCGCCTTGACGTTGAACCGCTCTTCCCTCTCCCACACGGAGCTTGAAGACGAAGACGAAGAAGCACTCTCCTTCCCTGCTGCGTCTCCTTTGTCACGGGCTTTTGGTGGCCCCTCACTCGTCGCCTTCCGTTTGTCTGCCTGACCGGCCGGACAGGGCACAGATGAGGAAGCGCGACTCTTGCTCTGGCCTGTATCTGAGGGGAGAGGTGCAAAGTGCGCGCTCTTAGCGTGAACAGAGGCCGAAAAGGGTCTCGAAGGTCCACCTGTGGAGCTGCCGTCTCCTGTGTGGCCTTTTTCTTTTTCATCTTGGGCCTTGAGACTTCTGTCCAGTCTCTGACGTGACTTTGTGGGTGAGGGAGAAGAGGGTGTGGGGATGAGATCTCGTATTCCGTTGTCCTTCACTTCAATGCAGGATAACCAGATTTCGACTCTGGGTTTGGACATGCCGTGGCCTTCGTGAATCTCTCCAGCAAGAGGGCTCTGACTGAGAGTCAGCAGGGGTGCGCTGCTTCTGCTCGGGGACGAGCGGTGCAGGGCCGAATTCTTCGCACTTGGCCCGGGGGCAGCAGACGAGAGAGACGTTCGCGAGACGGCTGAAGCACAGGGACTGACGACTGCCGGGGCCGCTATCAAGCTCGTCCGTCTATTCCGAAGAGGAGAAGACTGGGAGACGGAAAAAGAAGTGGACTCTCCCCCTGTCCCCGTGCCTGTGCCTGTGTGGCTGCGATGGGGAAATTGGAACTTGCTTGAGGCAGACTTGGCGTGAGAGTTCGAGGGTTCTGTGTGTGGAAGAGAAGGGTGACTGTGGGGGTCGGGGGATAGCGGTTCGGTGGGACTCTGTTTTTCTGAAGAGTTTCCGGCTGCACACGAGAAAGAGACGGACGAAGCCCCAGTGCGTGTCGCCCTCCGACCCGTTTCTGTCCCTCCATCAGGCTCCCTTTGTGCGTCAGAATCAGGGAGGAGGTTCATCACATCAGACAGGAAGAAATGCATTAGGCCTCTCTCTTGGTCAGTACCGAACCTGCAGAGAAGATGAAGGTGAACTAAACCTTGGTGAAATGAAATTGGAATGGAAATGCAGAGAATACACAGGGGGGCAGACAGAGAGGAGACTGTCGTTACCAAGCAATTCAATGCCAATCGGATATCCCAACCCGGGCGACACCCAACGGGCGTTTGCGGTGTATCAGGTTTCGTGTGCGGGCCCTCGAGGGAGGGTCTGAAATAATATCCCGGGCCCTGTTAGCCGTGGCGACACCTTGACACAGCGGGAAGGCCTAGCGCGGAACCAATCAATCAATCAATCAATCAATCAACCCGGAACGAGCCCAGCTGCATGCACGTTGTCTGTCAGACACTTCCCCAAGCTTCTAGTCCCTCCCCCCAGCGTTTACTGCTTGCCCAAAGCCTTGAATCTCGGCCCCAAGCTTCTGCTGCTTGGGGCGCACGCATGCCGCGAGGCCTCGATCGCAGTGAGTGACCATTCGAATATTCAACTTACATCGTGTGTGTCTTCCCCGACCCCGTCTGGCCGTACGCAAACACGGTCTCCTGGTATCCCTCGAACACCCTCTGGGATATCGAGCTGCCCTGCAAGGACTGGTAGAGGGCCGCGTTGGACTCCTCGGGCCCCGCTACGTGGCTGAACGAGATCTCCTCTGTCATGCGCGTGCCCGCCTTCAGGTGAACCAGGGTGCGGCTGCAGGAATTTAACCAATTAAAAGAAAAAGGATTATTCGAGACGGTAGTGCTGCAGCGTTTCGAAAATAAAACGGAGCAGGAAACTTCGCGGGAAAGAGCGTTATGATAAGGAACTTTGGACGGTGCAGTGACGTAAAGAGTGTGAAGCAATTAATTTGTTTCACAGAGAACCTGTAAGCAATAATCAAAAAAGCCATCTGTCTTCTTTACTGCATCAGCCTGAACCCTCTCGTTCACTGCCCGAAACACGCAACTGACTTTTCCGGTGCGCCAGTCGAATCGACCGGGGGCCTCTTCCAAAAGCAGGTCTCCACCACACCCCCTTCGTCGTCATTGAAGGGGGGCCGTAGACGAATAGCGACGTCGATCGGGAAAGCGACCAGCTGGACTTTCTCCTTTTCTTTGTCTCTCTCTTTATCCCTGCTCTTGGTGCTGTAGGATCTATCAATTGGCTCTGGCTGTCTAGACACCTCAGATGAGGTGTCGGAACTGACTGACAACAACCGGCTGGGCTTCCTCATCTCCCTGGAACCTCTCCACCCGTCTCCAGGTGGACTGCCATCACAACGCTCTTCCAACCTCCCCCCTCCACCCTCCTCTCTGTGCATCAGCTCGGGCAGAATCTGATCCAGGCAGTGCAGTGTCCCTTTTGCCCGTCGACGGTATCAGCTTTGAGATTTAATTCATTAACGAATCACGGAAATTATGTAGCGCTATATAGCATTCAAGATCTTTGTCGGAGCATGTGGTTGAAGATGCCGTAAGACGCCGATTCGAAAACTGTCGACCTTGACTGTCCTGTGTGTGTCGATCAATGCTCTGCATAGGTGAAATCAATTGGTAAGAAGCTATATATATATGTATAGAGAGATCGAACTCGCCTCACTTCAAATGAAGTTTGAACTTTAATTATATTATTGATGCATCATTGCAATATCATTGCATGCATGCTTTTCTCGCTCGCACTGCATGCGTGCGCGCGCGCACTTACGCGATCGTGCATGCACCTCATACAATGTTTTGCGCCATATAAGTGCTTTCGCGCGCATTCGCGCGCGCGCGGAGTAAGGAAAGGCGAGAATTATAAAAGGCCATGCATGCTGCCGGGATGACGACAGTCCGTTGTTCAGACCACAAAAGGACAGAAAAAGACAAGGAAGGAGGAGATTGTCAAATATCGGCACCGTGTGCATGTTTGTGGAATCTAAAGTAAACTGCTGTGACGTGTAGCGGTGGGAATTTACGCTGGATCATCCGTTCTTTTCTGACTGTTCCCTTCGTCCTTCAATCGTGCGGTTTTGGCAACTCTAGCTAACGATCTCGAATACACGTTGGAAAGCGTGATCATCGAGGAAAGCAGAACAACTTGACTTTGAAAAAGCGTCAGCAACCGATGGAGGGCTGGGGAGGGTCACCGTTACCAGAAGGTGGTCGAGGCCACCGAGGGGAACCAGAAGAGCCGAGACGCCTGAAGTTTTTGACACGCCGGGAACGGAGGGAGGTTGCAAGAACACAGAAAGTTCAGGAACTCTGCGGTGCAGGGGGTGACGAGTCTGCAGCTGTAAATGAAATCGTGGCGGGAGTGCGGCCTTTGGGAGAATTCAAGGTTACCAGAGAAACCTCCGATGCAAAAGACGAAACCGGTGAAAAGTACCTCTGGTATGTTCTCTCTCTCTGTCTCTCTCTCTCTGTGTGTGTGTGTGTGTGTGTGTGTCCATGGGCCTTTCTCGCATTCCGATAATCATCACATTGTTGGCATTGATGTGTGCATAATGTTCTTATGTGGAATAGAACTAGGTTGAAGACCGCTTTCTGCTCATCATTCTCTGTTTGTACAAAACCGGCATCTGAACTTTGCATGTGCCGTCTCGCCTTGTCCGTTGATGACTCCGCCTTAGCGCGTGCCCATTGTTTCATGTCTTTCTTTGCCCCCGGTTTTGGTGCCCTCTCTCTCATTTTTCTGTGTGAGTCAGTGTGCGTGAGTGTTGTTTGTGTGTGCCTGTGTGTGACCATTAATCGTGCCCGTAAATCTAAGCTGTCGGATTGGTTGATGCCCCCACTGCCCGTGCTGTGCATGTGTGTGTATGTGCAGTACTTGGAAGTTCCAGAGCTGCCCGAAGGAGTTCCAGTATTCCCCGAAGGAAATTGCAGAGCCTGAGGAGTACACTCTAGTCTCCAAGGCTCACTCAGAACTCCAAATCTCCTGTCTTCACAGCAAACTGGATGTCATGAAGGTAGGTAGGTAGGGCAGTCGGCCTGCTTGAGCTTCTTTATCTCCTTCAATGTATCTTCCATCCATTAGAGTAGAGAGATGCAAGAGAAGTAGCTGGCAAGGAAGATCCATCTCATCCATATCAAGAACGAGAGCTTAGGTATGCCTGTGCATATGTGTGCTTCGATCGAGAGAGACACAGTGAAAGTGCATGGCTGGCGACGTTCTCATTCCTTCATAGAACAGCCCTCTCCATCATGTGAGCACAAAACCAGAAAACCGTCCTGTGTTGTTTCCCTCCCCCCCCCCC
>JAHBMJ010003712.1:81957-88470 GCA_018398765.1 Chromera velia | reverse complement strand
GGGGGGGGGGGGGGGGGGGCATTGCTTGTACTTGCTGCTCCTCTCTCTCTCTCTCTCTCTCTGTGTGTGTGTGTGTGTGTGTGTGTGTGTGTGTGCTGTGCCTGCAGCCTGCCTTCCTGCTTTCACTCCATCCCTCACACTTCCCTCCATAATGAAGATTCCTGCGTCCCTCTGTCTGAGAGAGATCTGATCTATCTAAGAGAGGGATCCCCTCTTTCTTTTCTCCTCTCTTCTTTCTCCTCTCTCCTCTCTCGTCCGTCCACTTCTTCCACTTATCCATCCTTCTTGGCCCTGCATTCTTTCGAGCCGAGGGCTGCCTCATCTGAGCGAGGTCCGGTCCTCCTCTCTCTTTACACCTCTATTTATTGCTGCAGTCAGAATGGATGTGCCCTCTCACCTGCCCTCTTTGAATGTATGATCACTTAAGTATCAGAAAAGAAACGTTGAATGGACGGATCGACGCTGCAGGCGACCAACCCCGCGATAGACCCGATCCGGGAGAGTAACGTGATGTCTCTGGAGTGCCCCATCGGCCCAGAAGGGGATGTTCTCGGTTGTGGGCCCGAGAACTGCAACCGGATCTTCGTGAGGGAACCATGTCTGGATCCTTCCAGGTTCAGGGCTCTGGTTTCGATTCCAAATTTTCCTGTGGAGGTGCTGGACATGACCTTCGATGAACGCAATGGGCCTGCATGGATGGAGACGAGACTCCTCGAAATCTGCGATCAAGCACAGAACGCCGTCTCCAGAGGAGCCGCCCTCCTCGTTTTGTCCGACAGACGATTCTCCGAGACGCGTGTGCCCATCTTTGCCACATTGGCGGTGGGCGCAGTGCACCATCACCTGGTGAGTGTGAAACTCCGAACGCGTTGTAGCATCATTGTGGAGACGGGAGACGCCTTCGAGGCCCACTCCATGTGTCTCCTCTTGGGCTTTGGGGCCGACGCCATCTACCCGTATATGGTCTACAAGGCCCTGAGCAGGATTCGGTTCACCAGGGAAGAGCCGAAGCTGAGCCTCGACAAGATGATCGACTTCTACCGCATCTCTATCCACGCAGCGATCCTGAAGGTGATGTCCAAGATGGGCATCTCTACTCTGATGTCGTACAAGGGCGCGTGCATGTTCCAGGCAGTGGGTGTTGGACAGAAGGTGATTAACCAATGCTTCGAGGGGTGTTCCTCCGTGATCAACGGCGTGGGATTTGAGGTCTTTGGCATCGACGCCATGCGTTTGCACTCCCAAGCGTTTCCACGTCGAGAGCTCCCTCCCCTGATTGACGACGGGAACGTTGACGAACTCGACGAGGCAGGGGACTACCACTTCCGTGCGATTCACACTGTGGAGAAACACATGAACCATCCCGACACCATAGCGACGCTCCAGGACGCCACGAAGCGAAACGACACGAAGGCATACTGGCGTTACTCTGAGTGGCAGAACGCCCTCACAGACACGTGCGAGTTGAGAGGTTGTTTCGACTTCCGATTTGAGAACGCGACCCCCGTGCCGATCGAGGAAGTCGAATCGGTCCGTGATATCGTGAAGAGATTTGCCACGGGTGCGATGTCGTATGGGTCGATCAGTGAGGAGGCCCACTCCGCTCTGTCGATTGCGATGAACTCGATTGGGGGGAGGAGCAACACGGGGGAGGGGGGCGAGTCCGAGGACCGATACACACCCGGACCGAATGGGGAGAATCGGAGGTCTGCGATTAAGCAGATTGCCTCAGGGAGATTTGGGGTCACCTCGCAGTACCTGGTCAACGCCGATGAGTTACAGATTAAGTTGGCACAGGGAGCAAAGCCAGGGGAGGGGGGAGAGCTCCCAGGTCATAAGGTGGTTGGGAAGATTGCGGAGACGCGGAAGAGCACCCCGGGCGTTGGTCTCATCTCCCCCCCCCCTCACCACGACATGTATTCGATCGAGGATGTCGCGCAGTTGATTTCTGATCTCAAGAACGCAAACCCGGAGGCCCGAATTTCGGTCAAACTCGTCTCCAAGGTCGGGGTGGGAATTATTGCCGCCGGGATCACGAAAGGGAAGACAGACCACCTTCTGATCTCGGGAGCCTCTGGAGGAACAGGGGCGGCTAAGTGGACTTCCATCAAGCACTGCGGTCTGCCCTGGGAGATTGGCCTTGCAGAGACACACCAGACTTTGGTGTTGAATGGCCTCAGAGAGAAAGTGGTGGTGCAGGCAGACGGTCAGGTCAAGACGGGGAGGGACGTGGTGCATGCCGCTCTGCTGGGAGCAGAGGAGGTGTGCATGTCCACGCAGCCCCTGATCGTGTTGGGGTGCATCATGATGAGGAAGTGCCACCTGAACACGTGCCCAGTCGGGATCGCTACACAGGACCCCGAGCTGAGGACCAAATTCCAGGGACAACCCGAACATGTGATCAACTACATGTTTATGGTGGCCGAAGAGGTCAGTCAGTCGGGGGGGGTGAATGTATCTCTCTCTTTCACACATACACACACACTCACACACATACACACACACACACACAGAGAGAGAGAGAGAGAGAGAGACAAAGGTACAGGACATCGAGAAATTACAGCAAGGGCGTCGCCCAAGAGGTTCCCTGCTGCCTTTCATTGTCTCTTTAACCCTTTCCCCCCCCCTTTCTTTTGTTTTTTTCTTTTTTCCCTTTCTTTTTGGTATATCTTTTTCCGCTCTTTCTCCAGTTGACGTTTTCTCCTTCCTCCCCTCGTCCTTTCTTCCTTCTTTCTGCAGGTCCGCCAGGTGATGTCCAAACTCGGGTTCCGCCGGTTCGAGGACATGGTGGGGAGGGCTGACCTCCTCAAGCCCAAAGAGTCCCTCAAACTCCACTACAAGACCAGGGAGATAGACCTCTCCAGAGTCCTCCAGCCCGCGTGGAGGATGTCGGAAGACGCCACCGGCTTAGCTCGGAAGATTCCGGAGGGGCAGTGCTGCCGTCTCTCCCAGAATCACGAGCTGGAGCACGTGTTGGACAGAGAGATCGTCAGACGGGCAGCCAAATCACTCCGAGGTCGGACCCCAGTGCACAAGTCCTCCTTCCACCTGCCTGTGCGGAACGTTGACAGGACGGTGGGGGGGATCGTGTCGTATGAGGTCACGCGGAGGTTTGGGGCGGCAGGGCTCCCTGCAGGGACCATTGAGGTTCACTTCCACGGGTCTGCTGGTCAGTCCTTTGGCTGTTGGCTGGCCCCCGGGATTTCTTTCCTTCTCGAGGGAGACGCCAACGATTACACCGGCAAGGGCCTCTCGGGTGGTGAGATTGTGGTCAAACCGCCCAGAAGCGCCCCGAAGGCGTTCTTGGAGAACACGCAGGAGAACGTGATCGTGGGGAACGCCGTGCTTTACGGGGCCACGGAAGGGCGGGCCTACTTCGCAGGGAAGGCCGCGGAGAGATTTGCGGTTCGAAATTCGGGGGCCATTGCGGTGGTGGAGGGGTGCGGGGACCATGGGTGTGAGTACATGACCAGAGGACTGGTGGTGATCCTCGGAGAGATCGGGAAGAACTTCGCGGCAGGAATGGGCGGAGGGCTGGCGTATGTTTACGATGTCGATAGGTGGGTACAGTGCTGATAGATTGAATGGATGGATGCATGGATGGGGGTATAGTGACATAACTTTATTTTTGGTTGTCATGAATTTTTTCAGAATGCTCCTCAGATAATTCATTTCGCTGTCAGGCGCTCTCTATATCTCTTTTCTTTCTGCGTGAGTTTCCCTCCGGCCGTTCTGTCCTTTCTTTCCCTTGTCGGTAGGAAGTTCTCTCTCTCTCTCTCCACCTACCTATCTTCATGAACGAGTGTGTCTGCATGTGAGTCTGTCGGCCTGTCCGCTCCTTTCCCGTGCCGTCTCAGTCTGTCCGTCCGTCCTTCAGTGTACCTGAAAGTTCTTCAGCCAATCAGCAGAGAGGGGAAGAAAGGAAAGGGATGGACGTTTTCCAGGCACCTGTGCGGAAACATGTATGCTAGTCTGCCTCCCTTGACTCATTCATTAGTTATTCATATGCATTCTCCTGTCTCTGTGTGTGTCTGTCTATCTATCTGGCTATCTGTCTGTGTGTGTCACGTAGGCGTTCACTCAGGAAGATGATGGAAAGGCGCGGGTCCTTTCTTTTCTTCCTTTCTGTTGTCTGTATGCCTTTCTTTTTCTTTCTTTCTTTCCCGCAACCTTCCCTGTATTCCTCCCCCTGTCATGCAGGAAGATGGTGAACGACCAGATGGTCTACCTGGAGGCCGTGACCGCGACTGAGGACAAGAGCGTGCTGGAGAATCTGATCCTAGAACACTACGAGAAGACCAAGAGCGAACACGCGAGGAGAATCCTCAACGACTGGTCGGTTGGTCGGGAGGTTGATGGGCTTTTGTGGCTGCAGTATGGATGAAGATGACATGGGCATGTGTTTGCTCAAGCGCGGTTTAGCTAGCTTCCAACCGTCAAATGATCTGTCGCTGCCTCACTCTGAAAACGACCTGTCTGTTGGTCTCTCTACAAGAATTCAAACGACGCGAAGGGCAGGGGCTTCCGCACAGATGCTTCTCTCACACACAGTCACCCTCACACACACGCACACATCGTCACGCACCCGCCCCTCTCCCTGCCTGCACAAGAGCTAGGCAAACAGCCTGATATGTGGATTGACATCAATGGTGCAGGGCCATCTCAGTGGGTCGTTTCACGAAGGTGTTCCCGAAGGACTTCAAGAAAGTCCTCAGAGAAGCGATCGCCGACCACGTCAGGACAGGTTCTGCAGTTGCAGGCGCGATCCTTGCAGATTGGGAGTCCATCGCTTACCAGACGGGTAAGGGGGGGCAGGTGCCGGTGTCCCAGTTGATGAACAAGGATGCCAGGGACAAGTACAGGAGCTGGCGGTCGAAGGGACAGCAGGCGGACCTCCCGCTGGTCAACATGGCTGCGATGCTGCGGATGAATGTGGACGAGGGTGTCCTCTCTTTGTTGCAGCAGGGGGAGGAGGAGGGGAAGGTGAAGAACGAGAATGGAGTGAACGAAGAGGAGTTGTTCTCCATCCTCTTCAGATATCAGTACCAGGCGGTATGTCAGCTCGCTCTTTTTGCTCTTCCGTCTAGCATTTGTGCATGAGGGAGGAGGTGCGTGGGCGAGCGTGCAAGTTTCCTTTTTTGTTGTTGTCTGGCCATGTTACGAAAAGAGAAATAAGTAAATAAATAAAGAAAGAAAGAAAAAGGCATGGTCGCCAAGCAAGCAGCTGCGCGAAGAGGGATGCGGGCGTGTGTGCTCTAAAAGGAACTTGAAGGAACGGATCTACCTACCTTCCTGCCTGCCTGCCTGCCTCTGTCTGCATCTATTCCGAACACGCAAATAAATGAATGCACTGACTTGACTTTCGGTGTGGGGATCATCTGGTCAACCGGTTGGCTCTCTGTCGGTCTGTCTGTCCGTATGTATGTATGTATGTATGTATGTATGGACATCTATCCGTCTGTTCAAAGTCGCCAAACGAGAGACAGAGAAAGGATTTTGGGGTCTGTCTCTGCATCTGCCTGGAATCAAAGGAAGAATAAACGAATGAATATGCAAGTGAACGAATGAGTGCGTGGATCGCTGGCTGGCTGTTCATTCATGCATGCATGCATAAATGCAGTGGCGGAACGGGTCGGCCCAGTCTCTGTCTGCATCTATTCTGCTAAATAAATGTTCATGCGTGCAGTGGCGGAACGGGTCGGCCCAGTCTCTGTCTGCATCTATTCTGCTAAATAAATGTTCATGCGTGCAGTGGCGGAATGGGTCGGCCCAGTCTCTGTCTGCATCTATTCTAAATGAATGTTCATGCGTGCACTGGCTGCTCATTCATGCATGCATGCATGTGTGCAGTGGCGGAACGGGTCGGCCCAGGGTACGCAGCAGATGTGGGGGTCTCAGGCCCTTGACAAGCGTTTCCTGAAGTTCGTCTCCTCAAAGAAATACTCCAAGGACGTCAAGCAAAAGCTGAAGAAGCAGCTGACGAGTGACCTGCCTGCGATCCCTACAGCAACCGGGGGAACCACTCTGGAACTTCCCCCCGAGGCTCGGAGGGAGAGGGGGGGGTCGAGGACTTTTTCGATCTCTGCACAGTCGACACGAAGGAGCGGGAACCAGGCAGGCGACCTCTCCTCTCCTACTGTCCACAAGGCAAGCCTGTCCTTTCGTTCATTCATTCATGATTTTCTTTCTTTTCTTTCTTTCTTTCTTTCTTTTCTTTCTTTCTTTCGTTTCTTTCTTTCTTTCTTTCAGTCGTGGCGGTGGGCGGGTCGTCAGGGAAGGAATTCTTCTGCAGTGTGTCTGCGTTTGTTCTTTCTTCTGTGTGTGTGCGTAAACCTCCCCCCTCACGTTTTTGCGTAAACCTTGTCGTGTATCTGCTGGAGGTTACACACGCATTTTGAATTGACGCTGTGGGGAGGGAACGTCTGTCTGTCTGTCTGCCTGTCTGTCTGTCTGTCCCCTTGACCATCTGCCGAATCGGAAGGAAAGGAAGCGTGGATGCATACTGAAAGACAT
>JAHBMJ010003712.1:46957-76957 GCA_018398765.1 Chromera velia | reverse complement strand
CACCAGAGTGTACCCAGCGGACCTCGTCCTTCTTGCCATGGGCTTCACAGGACCCCAAAAAGGGACCTGGAGCTCCTCAAACCCGGTCGGGTTGGATCAGAAGAGCGGGAACATCAGTGCCCAGATGGGGGAGTACAAGACGAACATTCCCGGGGTGTTCGCGTGTGGGGACTGTAGGCGAGGTGCGTCCTTGGTCGTGTGGGCAATTGCGGAGGGTCGGGATGCCGCCGCAATGATTGACGAGTTCCTCATGGGAGAGACGGTACTGCCAAGAGCCTTCCCTGAAAGTGCCAACCCGGCGCTGCAGCCTGTGGGGTCGGCAGGGAAAAGCGTCCACCTGGCACCCCCTGTTCCTGCGCCCCCAGCGGGATTTGGCGGAGGCGCCAAGAGCCGGGTGCAGATGCCCATGGGGCTCTCCTCCCTGATGCCCGTGCCAGGGGTGGCGGCGGCAGAAATGGGCCGGTCGGGGTGGTGAGAGGAAATTAGAGAGGGTATCATTGAGGGGGGAAGAAGAGATGGGGTGGATGGAGGCGTAAGGCCGTCACGTCTTCTTGATGCGTGAATTGAGTGTCCTTTCTCATCCTTCTTCTTCTTTTGTTCTTGTCTTCCTCTTCGTATGTGGAGAAGTGCAGGCGATTTCACTTGTCGGGAAGAAAGGTAGGGAGGGAGGGAAGAAAAGAAAGCCCCATCCTCTTGCAGTCTCTCTCTCTCTCCTTCCTTCCGACCTTCATTGGTTGGTCGGCTGGCTGGGTAGATGGGTGGCAGGGTGGGTGGAGGGAGGGAGAGGGATGTAAGACGAGAGGAGATACTCCGTCTCTCCGTGTCGTCTCAAGGAAAAGGAGTGGATGGGTGAGTGGATGAATGAAGGCACACCGTGTCTTCTGTCAATGAATGGGTTGCGGCTGCAATTCTGCTTCCGCGCGGAGAGGGGGGGGGAAGGGGAGAGTCAGAAGAAGAACGTCCCCTGATCCAGTGCTTGATGATCAATTTCTCTTCTTCAGGCAGTCAGTCAGTCTCCCTTTCTCTTTCTTGAGTGAGATGAGTGGGGTTGCTGGTTGTTCTGCAATTCCATGCAATTCGATTCAAAGGGAATGCAGGTCCCTTTCCCCTTCTCCTCTCTTCGGAACCCAAAATATTTATTTGCATGTTGCACTGTGTGTGTGGCCCCTTACAGGAAGAGAGCGCCTCTCTCCAGCGAAACAAAGAATCACCTTGCAAGACAACTCTTTATTTAATGCGCGTTTTCTGACTGTCTTTTTGGTTGCATGTGTATTCGTGTGTTTTGTTTGTGTGTTTGTGCTGCATGCAATTGTATAGCGCCTATATTGTTTGTTTGTTTGTTTGTTTGTTTCGGTGATTGATGCCTTCCTTGTCGAGTCGAGAGAAGAGAAACTGCGATGAACGAAGAAAAGAAAAGAAAGGAGAAAGACAAGGACGGCAAAAGAGGTGAAAGATGTTATTTGATTACTTCGTTCTCTCCCTCCCTTTCTCTCTTTCTTTCGGTTCTCTGCATGGTCTCGGATCGAGAGGAGTCGAGAAAGAGAAGAGCTCCCTAGCTCGGAATGAAAACGGGAGAGGGTGGACAGAAATGAAGAGTGACTGACGGAAGGTGAAACAAAGCACTCACTGTCTGCCTGTCCGTCCATATCTTCTGATTCGACACAAGGAAGGAAAACAAAGCAAGGCAAAGCTCCTTCCTTCAGGCAGAATTGAGACCAACAGAGTGAAACGGGAGAGAAAGTTTTTCTCCATCGTTTCATGTATAAAATGGCAATGAAAGTTCGTGAGTCCATGTTCATTTGCGTGTGCGTGCAAGTGTGTCCGTGCATGTGCAGAGGAGATACGTGCGTGGGTGTGTGGGGGGACGAGAGAAGAGAAGAGAAGTGGGAGAATGAAGGAAGACAGGAGAGAGATGCCTTTCGTTTGTTTATCTGCGAAGGTTTCTCTATTTCTCTCTCTATATCTCTCATTGTACTTTTAGCCTTAGCCCAGCCAAGTGGAAGGAAACTTCTGGCCAGCTTTCTGTTTTTCGCCCTTTCCTTTCTTTCTGCATTTTTTTTGTGTGTTTCTTGTAGGTTCATGCATATTCTGTGCTCGTGTATGTGTGGCTGAGTGAGAGAGGGAGAGAGAATCCGTGACTAGACAGAAGAGGAATGCAACCAATTTGAGTGAAAGAGGAATTCAAGATCTGTGGGGAGGGGGAGAAACCTTGAGTGAGGTTGATGGATGGATGAATAGAATGAAGGACGGACAGAAGGGTGGAACGAAGGAAAGACAGGAAGGATCCTGCAGGACAGGACCTGGGAGGGCGAGGTGACAAAGACTGGAGGACACGCAAAAACTCTCTTTGAGAGAGCCCTGGAAGGACCTCACTTTCTTTCTCCGTCCGTTTTCTGTGTATTATTCAAACGTCTATTGGCCTTCTCCTCTCTCTTTCTTGCCGTCTCTCGGCTTTAAAGTACAGATGCGAAACTGACTTTACTCCTTTTCGCTTATTTGGTCTCTGTGTGTGTGAGTGTTTATTTCTGTCTCTTTTCCGTTGACCGTCCAGGAGAAAGAAAAGAAAAGAACGGCATGTCGTCTCTTTCTTTGTGCTGTGGCCCTGCCCCCCCTTTCTTTCTTTCTACGCCAATCAATGTCTACAACTCTTTTTGTTCCTGTTCCGCACGCTTGTCAGGCCTGATGCTGCTGCTGATTGATTCCAGTCAAATCAAATCAACATGGTAGGTAAATGACCCAGTGCAGTCAATCATGCGTATCTGTCTGTAAGTTGGCTTCTTTGTTTTTTTGTCTTTTTGGGCAAACATCAGAGAGGGAAAGAGTGAGACGCGGGGGATCTGCGGGCACTTTTGTCTCCAACAAAGCAGACAGGCAGCAGCTGGAGGCGAGAAAGAAAGCACGAAAGGGGGGAGGAGTACGGAAGATCAAGAAAGGACCTGAAAGAAGTGTTCGCTTTCCACTCTTCCTCTCCTTTTCCTAGTTCTTCATATTCCTTTTCCCTTTCCCCTGGCTGACTTGGGCGATCCTTCCACGGCACAGACCGGACAGGGGACCGAAATGAAAAAAGAGGAAGAAGGGAAGGGAAGGGAAGGGGGCACATCCAGGGAGGCAAAGCGGTAGGAGGGGCGTGGGACTTCCTTCTGGAGGGAGCCTCCCTCCCTCCCTCCCTCCCTCCTTGTATTGATTCCTCTTTCTTTGGATTGATTGATTGAATTTCTGTTTGTTCTTTGTCTTTTTTGATTTCCTTCCTTCCTTTATTTCGTGGTTTTGTTCTGTCCTCAGTTGAGGCCCCTCCTTTCTCTTCCTTGTCACTCACGGCTTGCTTTAGCTCTTCTTTGAGAGCGCACGGCCGACAGCAGCGACTTTCTCTTCTCTTCTCTTTTCTTCTCTCGGCCACGTCTGGTTGGTAGGGTTCTGTCTGCCCCATCCATCCTTCATTTCTTCATTTCAGAAAGGAGTTCAGTTCAGTAAAAGGGACTGGGAGAGGTAGGAAGAAAGCTTTGAGCATTTAGAGGTGTGCGGCTTTAAAGTTGATTGATTGATGGACGGACGGATGGATGGATAGATGAATGGATGGATGGATGCATGGATGGATGGATGGATGGATAGATGCATGGATGGATGGATGTATGGATGGATGGATGGATGGATGCAAATTTGACGGAGTCAGTCAGTGAGAGAGGCACGGCAGGCAGAAAGAAAGCAGGATGAGCAGAGAAGAGAGTGGGGGCAAACAAGCAACGGGAGGGAGTCGTGTCTCTGTCTTTTTTTGACAGGCAGACAGAAAGAGAGAGAGAGAAACAAACACGCTCACAGGCAGCTTCAGGAGGAAAATTGCTTTTCTCTTCTTTTCTTGCGCTCGTCGTCATCAGCCTGGCTGGTGTCATCTTTTTGGTGAAACATTTTTGTGGTTTTGTTTTGTTGATCTTCATCCTTCTCTCTAAAGCTCCGTCTCCCTCTTTGACTGTCCTCCCTCGTGTCTAAATAGCCCCGCCCCCCCTCCCTCCCACACACACACACACACACACACACACAGAGAGAGAGAGAGACAGAAAGAGAGTCAAAAAGGGCGAGCGGGCGGCCGCCGCAACCTCTCGAAGCTGCGATGTCCGTCGATGAATTTCACGTCCTCCCTCGATGTCTGCATGCATCTGTGTGTGTGTGTCCTCCCTGTCCTGTGTTGCGTCTCTTTGCTCTCTCTATTCTCTTCTCCGCCATTCGTCAAACGTAAGAAAAGAAAAATCCATGCAGTAAGTCAATCGAAAACCTTCCCTTCCGGTCTCTTCCCATCTGTCTCTCTATCCGTCTCTCAGTCTATCTTATTCATCTGATTCTTTAGTCAGAATTTGGCGCTGCATTGATGCCGTGCCGCCCTATTGGAGAGAGAGAGAGAGAGAGAAAAGAAAAGCTGGGAGGGAGGGCGGGACCTGCATGGACATTCAAATCGTTGGGAACGGGGCATGCATATAGGAAGGAGATCGGTCTTCTTCTTTCTCTTCTACTTCTTCTTCGGGACAGCACAGCGGGAATGCATGGAGGGGGAAGGGGCAGCTAGGAGATTCTCTTTCGGATCGTGGCGGAGAAGTGAGAAAGGGGGGGGGGCAGGCGGACATCGTTCATGGTGGTCGCGTGAGGAAATTAAGCAAATTTGGGCATGCAGAGGAAAATCGAGAAATGATTGAAACGTTTTCCTCATGCATGCACGTGTCTCAACTGCTTCTCTTCTCTTTTTTTAATCAGTCAGGGAAAGAAGGGGGCGGTACCGCCTGAAAGAAAGTTTGGCAGTAGCACAGAAAGTATTACCATCCCTTGTCACTCGAGTGAGATTCCAAACCTCTCTCCCTTCCTCAATGTCTCTTATCTACTGTCTCTTGTACGTGTAATGACCGTTTCTAAGATGCTTTCTGCTTGTCTGTTTGCCTGAGTTGCCTCGCTCCACGTATGTCTGCCTTACATGCACTCATTATATTAATGATGCATGAATCGTAAGGCAAGCCTACAGAAAGACCTAGGTATCTTACTAGCAGTAAGTAGCAGTAGCTAAAGCAATAATTGAAGCTAGAATTGAGGCCTAGATCCAGCCTCATCCAGGCTCTACTCTAGGTTTAGATGTGCGTTTATATAGTATTTTGTACTAATCACCTAGCTAATCACATGCAATACAATTATTCCAATTTTTTATGTCATTAAAACAATATAGCATCGCATAGCACTAATGTTCCGGGTTTTTTCCTGGGGTCTACTACTGAGGAACGGCTTACACATAAATTGAAATCAATTAATAAAGCATGATTAGGATAGGATAGGATAGGATTAATGTCTGGAGGATTGGCCTCCTGCCCCAATGCCGAGCGCTCGACGTGCGGCGTCCAGGAAAAGCGCATACACGCGTCGGACCTTCCTGGCCGGCCCGCACAGGCCAAAAAGACCTGTGCCGCAAACTGTTTACGTGATAATCAATCAATTACTATCAATCGCATGCGAAAGACTGCAATCAATCAACTCTCACTGACGATGCTGCGGCCTGCCGATCGACCCGGCGGAGCTCAAACAGGCTTCAAACGGAGGCATCTCAAAATAAACGGTCGATCGATTAGAGACCAATCTCATTACTTCCCAGTCACTCAACCCTTTGGTTTCTCCCTCTTCCTTTGCTTGCTTCATTTACTGCCATGTTGCTGAGTACTCTGTCTGTCTTTTGTTTCTTTCCTTTTCATTTGACCAAAGGATTTGGTGGGCTTAGTCCAGCTGGATGCTTGGTACATCTTGCAGGCTGCATGCATTTCTCTTGCGGCATTCCTTTACGGCAGCTCGTTTTGTGACAACATCCTTCAAAAACTTGTCAACGCTTCCATCTGTCTCACTTAAAAGAAAAGAAAACAAGGCAAGCCTTTCTGTCTTCCTGTTTGTCCCCTCGCCCCATTTTGGCTTTCTTGCTGCTCTTTCGGAATCCCCCCTCCCTTCATTCCATGTGTCTGAAAGAGCCTGCAAGCAAACAGCCCTCTCGGCATTATACAAGGGATACTCGGTCAGAACGTGCACTTCGTCTTCAACCACCTGGATGCCAAGAAGATCAGAGCAAACAATGCATTTTCTGTCGTGTGGCGGGGTCCCCCTCCCTCCATTGAGAGAGAATTTCCCTTTATTGACCTCAAGGCTCCTCTCTCCCACCCTGAATGCTGCTCTTCTTCTGTGGACTGACCAGGGTGTAACCTTTCTGTAGCACACAGGGGTCCGCCCGATGCTTTCTCTCTCAATTGAGAGACCGTTTTCTCTGTTTCTTTCATCTGTCTGTTTGCTGTGTAGCCACAAGTTCAAGCGGTTTCCGTTTAATATTACAGTATGAATCGGATGCATCAGTGATCTTTCTTGCAGTTCTTTTCTTTCGTTTTCTTTTCTCTTTTGCATTGCGCTCTCTATTCTTTCCGTAAAGACTTCGTTCTCTCTTTTTGCCACCAATTCTCTCTGTAGTGTGCTAACCTATCTTACTATCTGGTCTCTCTGTTCAAATGCTGGCTGTCTTCTTGCTGCTTCTGGCTCTTTCCTGATACAAAAAGGGTTGCTTCGTCTGTGTGGAAAAAGAGTTTGAGCACATTTCTTCAGATGAGGAAAAAAATGATACAAAAAGTGATTAAAAGCTTAACTTATGACTATTACTAAAAACATGGGTGTAATCATCATTATCATCATACACCATCGCCATCGGCCTATAAATAGGCGTCTAGCATTCGGTGGCAACGCACGATCGAGGCAGTTCGGTTCTTTACACCAGCAGTTCACTTTAATCAAAGATATTTTAATAAGGCTTACAAAACCAAATTAAATTCTTATAAAATAAATTAAAACTGTGGAAACCATCTGCCTTCTAACTAGCCTTAATTATAAAAAGGCCCAGTCTTGTGTTCTTAAGCCTTCTTAACTGATCGATTGCTTGAGCACGCAAGCTGATAGCTCGAGCGCGCCCTTCCAGCCCGAGGGTCTGCTCGGGAGGGAAGTGGCCGCGTTCTCCGGGTCTTTTGACCAGGAGGGCGCAAACTGAAAGAATTTCTTTGGCAATGCGAGAAGATAGAAGAGGGATGGGTAAAAGTGCAAGCAAATGAATCGGAAAAGTTTTGGGAACTGGGTTTAAAGAAAGAGTTTTGATGGGGGGTGTTTAAAGGAGGAGTTCTTTGAAGGGATGGAAGACGTGCGGGATGCACCTCTGTACAACTAAAGTCTTTCTGATTAAAAGGGTAGCCTTTTTTTAATGAAAGAACTGAAGGGTTTCGAAGGTTCTGCCCTGCATCCTCTCTGTCTCTTTTCTCTCTCTTTTGATTGTCCAACCTGTTGTGAGGCTGCGATTGATCAGCTGTATCAAGGTAATCGAAGTCACGCCTATTTTCGTCGCTGGTAGTCGTAGGATGGAACAAATCGACAAACTAGGTTAGATCCGCCTCTCATATATGGGGACGCGGCATGCATGAAAAAACCCTCAATCATCATGTTCTGGGTTTATAGTTTATAGTGGGTATGCGCATCTGTGCAGTGGCACTTCGCGCGCAACACGCGCGAAAGTTTTTTGTTTGTTTTTTTTCTTTTTAACGCATGCATGCAATCAAAAAGAAAACTCGAGCAATTGCATGCTCATGCAGACTCGACCCTTCAGCTGAACGCGTGCAGACACCCACGTACTCCCTGCTTTGCAAGCAACAACAGAAGGGACAAAAACGAGCACGGTTTATAGCCCCCAAGGGCCCGAGAGAGTCGGAGAGTTTTCAAGCAAGGCCAGCCCTTCAAAGGAGGAGACGGGTATATATATACAAAAATACGTAGTCGGATCAACAAGTAAGGGGCATTCGCGTACGAAAGCATGAGGGTCTCTTTCTCGCTTGCACTGCTTTTAGGAGCAGTTCTTGTCAGCCTTCTAAGCGCATTTCAACTGAGAGAGTCCGAAAAACCTTTCCACCATGTGCACACGGCGCATCGGCTTTTGCGGAACGGTGCGGCAGCGAGAGCGAGGAGGAGACGAGAAGCCAAGGCTCGGGAGGCCCGGAAACGCATCCAGGAGGCCTTGAAGAAGCTGCAGCAGAAGACCTTGAAGAAGGTCCAAGATCAAGCCGAGGCACTCGACGATGAGCAGCTCGGCCCTTTGGAATCTTTCGGGGAAGCCGATTTGGATGCTCTCGTGAATTACGATGAACGGGTGGAGATCGCGTTGGACACTTTCGGAAAATTAGACTCGAAGGACCAAGAATTGGTCCTTACTAGCATGCCCATAGAGATGGTTTCCTTAGGTGAATTTTCTGCCAATCACTTCCTCCAGCAGCTCAAACAAAGCTTTTTCTTCCCCTTCCCGAAGGAAGAGACGGCAGGGGAAGGGGACCTTGGAAGGGCCTCGCTGGTCTTGGCCACTGACGGGGTGGCCAAGCTTGTGGTGGAGGCCTGTTTGGGAAGGACAGCTTCAGGAGAAGAGTGTGAGGTGGAAAAGTACTGGCAGACAGCTATGAACGGGGTGGAAGGGAATGAAAGCCTGCCTGCGAATTACAGAAAGGTGGTGGAGGATTCATCGAATCTTCTGCCAGGTGAATTGGTCACTCGGGTTGCAAAGATGAGTCCGTCCGTGAGCGACCTTGTAAATCCTTCCGCTTTGTTGCCCTTCGCAAGCACTGCGCGGGCAGCAGAAAGGGCCTGCAAGGAAAGCGGGGACGACGTTTGTGCGGCGTTGGACTATTGGAAGTTGATCATCGAGAGTCCCTCCTTGAAGAATCTCGAAACGCTGCCGTCTCTTGTGGAAGCGTGCAAGAAGGAAGGGGGTCTGTTGCGTCTAGCAGAGAAGGCAATCATGGCTTGGACGCTTCAGGATAGCGAGCGATTTGAGATCGTGAACTCTGCTGAGGGGCACACAGAAATGTTGGAGAAAGGTTTAAACAATTTCAAGTACGGTCTTTCTGGGGGAAAGTTGTGGGTCCTGTCTGCTCTGGGGTCTGACTCCGAATCGGATCCCCACTTTGAGGAGCTGATTCGGGGTGAGAAGCTCAGACAAGCATATGCACTCTTCTCGGAGGTGTTGCGGACGACGTGTGAGAAGGAGGGCGTTGCAACTGTTCCAGCATGCAGAGGAGTAGATGAAAAGGTGAGGGGGCAGACAGACAGAGCACAGCTAGGGGACTTTCGAGTGGGTCTTTGAGGGTCAAGCGGAATTAAAGGAGTGGGTTTAATCGTCCGACTCGATAGTACGCAGGTTCTTGATTGCAAGACAAAAGAATTTGATTATTGTGGGTGCTTTGTTGCTGTGTGTGGACTGTCAGTGTGAGTGGGTGTGTGTGTGTAAGTGTGTTCGTGTGAGTACGTGCGTTTGAGTTTGTGCATGCGCCTTTGCATGTGTGAGTGTGTGTTCGAGAGGAAGAGAGAGAGAGAGAGAGAGAGAGAGAGAGAGTGAATACATATGCATGTGTCTGCACGGTGACAGTACCAAGTTTCTAGCTCGGACGGACTTATGCGTCTGCGCATGCAAGCGCTGCAGGGAGGATACTTGCTCTCCACGCTCTCGACGTTCAGAAAGGAGGGCGTCCAGACTGCACTGACGACACCACCGAATGGAGAGGGGTCTCTGGTGCGTTCCTCTTTTTTTTTGTTGCTTTTCCTCTGGCTGTCTTCCTCTGTCTCTGTCCCTACCTGCCTACATGCGAAATTTGAATCTGTCTTTTCAATAGTGTCATGTTTTCACATCCCCTCTCCTTTCTCACAGAGTGCCAGCGGCGCCCCCTCTTCTCCGGATGTCGTCTTCTGATCAGGGAATGGATCCACACAGAGGACGGTCTGGGACACGCTGTGACAGATCGAAAAGTGGATGTTCTGACAGATCGAGAAAGTGGATGTTCTGACAGATCGAGAAAGTGGATGTTTTGACGCTGTTTGCATGCCTGCATTGTCGCTTGTGGTTTCTGTTGTGTTGATGAACTGCCAACGCATGCAGGAAGAGGGCATCTTCTGGGTGACCAACATGCCGACAACAGTCGCGAAAGGAATCCAAAATGAAGGTGCGTCTTCTTTGAGAGATTCAAACAAGAAAGGAGAGTGGCAAGGGTGGTTGTGTATTCTCAGTTTATCTGATGCGAATGGTCTCTCGCTCTGTTCCGCCCTTGCATGTCCTTTTAAGAAGATACAAACTCTGTCTCTCTCTCTCTCTCTCTCTCTCTCTCTGTGTGTGTGTGTGTGTGTGTGTGTGTGTGTGTCTGTGTGTGCGTCTGTGTGTGTGTGTGTGTGTGTGTGTGTGTGTCTTTGTTTTTGCACTTTCAACTGCAGGAGGAGACGACGAGCAGGTGAAGGGCGTGATGAAAGACTTGACTGACTTCGTGGTGACTTCAATTTTCGACCAGGAGAAAATCACTTTGGTTGATTACAGCACCTACCGACGTCGTCCGGGGAAAGATTCTTTTCTCACAGCTCTGGCGCTTCTGAGAGCGATCAGAAAGGACTTCCAGGAAATCGTGACGTCGAGAGTCGGCAAGGACACCGGGCCTCTTCTGAAGCAGAAGGCAAGTCTCCATTGGATTTTTTTCAGAGAAAGTCGCACGGCTGTACGGAAATACAATATGGGCTGGCTGGAGTCAGCTGGATGATGCATATGTTGGCAACAAAGATGTGAAAGGAAAGCGTACGAATGAATATTTTCCAGAATGCTTGCAAGCAGTAGTGAAGCCTGCATGCCTGCATTGACTTGGCAGATGTATGTTTTGACAGGATGCATGCGACTGGACGGGATATGGACACCTTTACGCAAGCATTCTGTTTGAGTCCGAAACAACAATACTCCCATCATCTGCCTGCAGAGACTCCTCTAGCTTTCTTTCTTCTGTTCTCTTCTGCTCCAGCTTTCTTTCTTTTGTTCTCTTTTCAAGGCCCCTTCAGGTCCGGACGAAATTTCCCGCGGGAACATTTGAAAAGATCTCTTTGGATGCGTGTCTGTCTGCATACGCCTGCAAGTGTGAGCGTGTGGGTGGAGGGAGGGGATGCATGCAGGGATTGGGTTGTGTGCATGGAAGGGAGCTTGAGTGTGTACGTCTTTCCGAGATGTTCCCATTCATTGTGATGTGTATGAAACTTTGCTGTACGTTAATTCTTCTCAATTTAATTTTTGTGCATGTACTCTTTGCCTGCCCTCATGCAGGTGAAGGACGACAACACGTACTTTGATGTTCCTCTTTTGTTCGGAAAAGCCGGCTACGAAGTGGACGAAAAGGACAAGAGAAACATTTACGCGTGGCTCGTGGAACATGTGCCCTCGTACGCATGTGAAGAGGGGGAGAGGTAAGCGGCATGAAGAAGAGGAGCGAAGAAGAGAAATGAAGAATGAAGAGAGAGCCATGAAAGGTAAAAGCACTTCGATTTCCGGCCTCTCTATCCTGTGCCGATTCTCCTCAAGAATTGAGTTGACGGCAAGCCGGATCTAACCTCTTTTTGTAACAGAAGCTGCAGCCTGGCCAACGGGTCCGAGCAAAAGTCGCCAGAACATACAGTCACAAGCACACACTGTGATCAGACCAACCACACACACATCAGACACTCTCCTTGTCCGTGTCTGTCTCTGTATTCACAACACACCGATACATCCCACTGACTGACTTACTGACTGTCTGTCTGTCTGACACCCTCCCTTCCTTTGTGTCTGCTCATACATATCAACCTAATTGTCCAGGACATCTGAGTCCCTCTGCCCGTTGGCATACTCCTTTCTGGCCTGCATCCCGCAGAACGGCAGCATCGCCCAGTGGAGCGGGCCCGTCGGAGGAATTGCCCGGGCGGTGGCGGGGAAGAAGAACATCAAGAGAGAGGACATCAGGAGTCTCGAAGAGTGCAAAGCAACTTTTGAAAATACGGAAACTCCCGCTCAAAAGTAAAAATTAACGTAATTATGAACTTTATGATTCTTTCTATCCCAACACCACTTAACCAACCCGTCCCAACACAGCGATTTGGTCACAAGACTACGTAACCACCGAGTTCCCACAAAGAACAATATTCCAACTTCAAGAGTCGTTCTAGGAATCACTGAACGAACTTCAACAAAACACTGTAATCACAGGACTACACGACTATTCTTTCTAACTACAGAATTGATGATCAACCATCTCTTCCCGGGTTACCAACAATCTAGCTATGAACAATTAATTAACAATCAGCTTGATCATTTTATATTTTCCTATAATATATTTGGAGTGAATACGTACAAACATATTGATATTAAACTGCTAGTGGTAGCATTCAAATGGCTAGTGGTGGTGTCATGCAGTGGCCCATGGTGTTACACTTTTTTTTTTTTACAACTAATTGCAACTGAAAAATAAAGTATAACCGATTTCACAAACTATTATTAAAAACCCAATCTAGTTTTAGAATTAATTTTAATTCTAAATTAACCTAGAAACAAAAATAAACTTAAAACAGTACACTTGCATAGTATCATTTAAGCATGTAATAAGTACTATTTTCATTTTTTTCTTGCTAAAAAATGATCTTTGTATGATACATTTAGATACAAACAACGGTTGTTTAACAAGTAAAAAAAAAATTGTTATAGAAAATCATTTTTTAAAGTGGGAAATTTATAATAATTTTATATTTTAAAAAAACGTTTGATCAACCGCTCAGGCTTACCGGCGCTTTATTAATCTGGCATAGAGCTGCATAGCACCTAACTGCTCGGGCCTGTCCGCCTCTAGGCTTTAGCATTAAGTTTAAAATGCTTACTATGCAATGCTAGCTAGATGCAGTGAAGATGTAAGTAAATGTAAGATAATGCGAGGGGTGAACGTCGTAAGCTAGAAGTTTTATCTTGTTTTAGTACAAGCTCCGACTCTAGCTAGTTATAGCTCCAACTCTTGTTCGGCTTCCTTTATGCTTCTGTTGCTTTTGCGTCTTGTGGTACCATCATCCCTAGCATGATCCTTCAAGAGCTTTGCTGGTATGCTGTTTCTTTTTCATGTTCATGTCCTTTTTTTAAACGTAAGAATCTAGTTCCGAAGTTTTCTGTCTGCTCAGAAGGGCAGAAAATTCTGAAGCGCTTGCAGAATGGAGAGTAGAAAAGGTGTGGGGGACGTGGAATGACATCAAGTGTTGGGTTGTGGTTCAACTTGTGGACGCAAACCGAAAGTCCGTTGTTTGATCTCACTCGATCCTCACGTGAATCCTTTGGGAGCCCGAGTCGGACGGCCGTGTGGCCAAAAGGCCGATCGATGCTTGCCTGGCCTCGTCTAGGGCCTCGTATTTCTTATCGAACTTTTGAAGTTCTGCCGGTGTGCCCCTTTCTCAAGATTGCAAGGGACACACTTGATTTGCAGAAGTAACTAAGTCAGATCCTTCAGCAGCAACTCGGACATGCATTATGTATCAATACATTTCACATCACTCGATCGATCGATCGATTGATCAACAAAAATACTGATTCAACAATGGGAGCCTTCCCAAAGGACCTTCCTCGAGGCCCTGCACCCATCCCAGCCCTCCTGCTCCGTCCCGCTCGATTCCCTCGCCGGTCAGGTGTCGCTCCCTTCAGACCGATCCCAGAGAACCCTTGAGGCTTCTGCGCACTATTTGGTCTTGCTGTCTTTTGGACGCTCCCCGGACTTAGTTCCCACCAGATTCAGCGAGCCCGCTGGCAACAAGGGAGAACAAATCAGTTTACCCGAGGCCTTCGGGCTTCTCGCTGTGGGTACTCTGGAAGACGACTTGGTCCTGCGTGCAGCCATCTAGCTCGCATGGAGGACGCACGGCACCGTGACACTCCGAAGGTGCTCCCCAAATTCCTCTGCCTGCACATTTAAATGTTCTCATACTCATCGATGGGTTTCGACGTTTGGAATGCAGACAGCGACCTTGGTGAGCTTTTTGACAAAATTTTTGTCCGGCAAGTCCCACGTTTTGAACAGTGTGTCCGCGATCTTCTTCAAACCTCCCTTTAACTCAGGGAAGATACATATATACCCATGCAGCAGCGCACTGCCAAGGAATCCCGACAGGTTGCATGGGTGCCAATGTTGTAGTATCTAACCATACACATGGAAGCGAACCAGCTGGGCGGACAAGAAGAATATTTTCTGCACCAGCCAAGCACGTAAATCACACCTGAAGCTGGCCCCCAAACGGTGAACAACGGTACCAACTTCAGCTATGTCTCCCTTTCAAGGCCAAGAGCTTCCTTTAATCTTGTTCAGGATGAACGAAAACCAGCCGTCACACGGTAAAATCCTTCCTGGATGTTTGCAAGGGCCACCATGTATTGGAGTCTCGGGCAAACCGGCGTCCATGCAGTGCCTCCGTGCGATTCTAGCAGTTTCAAGAACTCGAAAGAGGCTCAGCATGCATGGGACCTGTGGTGCTATGCAATCCTCTCGCAGGGCAAGGCTCGGAGGATTCCTGCCAGCGCGAGTAGCAGTCATTTTGCTGCATGGTGTGTTGTTCCCGGGGTGATATCATATGGAGGGCTTGTGGTACCCCGGCACTTCGCGTGGGAATTTACACATAAAAACCCGTATATATACAAGACTCTGTGTCGACAACTTGATGCTCTTAATTGAGCGTAATTGAGAGTCTTAATTCAAGATGAGCCTCTGATAAGGCCACTCTAAGTGTCACTCCTCTCCTATCCTCTCCTTTCTGCTCCTTTCACTGTCAATGATTCTTGTGTGGCAATGTTTGCATGATATATATGCAATGCAACAGTTGCGCGTGCTTTGCGCGCGCGCAAACCCATTCACTCTGCATGCGCGTTAATTATTTGTAAGAGCCCCCCAATATACGTTGAATTGCGGGGCCAGCTATAGTTTTTATGCATGGAGTTTCGACTTTACCAACCACTCGCACGGACTTTGGTCCTGTACCTTTCCGCTTTCCGGGACGTACTAACCATGCTCTTTCCGGGGCCGGATTGCAAATCGATTCGATACTCGACGACCGAGACGTTCACGGACCTGGCACGCAGGTTAATTGTGTCAAACATTGTCAAACACTCCATGCATTGCTTCTGTCTTCTGACATCTCTTGCTGCCACCTCTCATGTGCCTATCCACTTCATTTTCGCGGAAAGTTTGAAGGAAGAAGTCAGTAGAGAGTTCGAGGAGTGAGAGTTCCATATTGATCATCGGTTTGTCGTTGAAGGAAATTCTGTCAGTAGTGAGATCAATCAGAATGGTAACAAGACGAAGGGAGACAGGCAGCAGTCTCTGCCTGGCTGTTTGCCTTATCTATCTTTCTGTTTCTGGTGGAGTCTGTGCTCGCTTTAGCGAGGCCCGCCCAGCATTCCTTAACTCCGGCCTGGGCAGTAGTCATCTCTCATCTTCCTCTCGAAGCAGCATGAAAAGCCTCCTTTCTCGTGCTGGTTCTTCTCCTGCTCCCTCTCCTTCTTCCATTTTGAGCGCCGCGTCCGAAGACGACGAGGACGACTTCAACCCCCTCGCAGCCATTGCAACTGGCGCCGCTGCCTTCGCGGCTGCCTCTGCTGGCGCTTCTCTTCCCTTTGCTCCTGCTGCCGTGCCCGAGGCACGAGCAGATGAAATTCTCAGATCCTACACTCAATTCCTTGACAAGGTGGAGGCAGACCAGATCGAGTCTGTCCTCTTCTCTGCGGACGGAAAGTCACTCACAGCCATCGATGTCAACGGAGACAGGTACGTCCGTGTCAGTGTCAAACCTTTCTTGTGCTCTGCCACAGAGGGATGGAACACTTTTAGCTTTCCACAGTGGAATTTCGTCTCTCTTTCTTCGTTTCTTTGCACAGAAACTCTAATCTCCAGCTTTGTGGTGTGCAGGGGGGAGATTTTCTTCATCGCTTTTTAATATGTGTGTCCCTCCTTCTGCCCACCTTTACCTTTTTAGCTTCCCTTCTCGACTGGCAAGAGTTGATTTTCCCCCCCTTCTTTCAGTTCGTCCCTCTCTCTTTCTGGCATCAGCCTTCATCGCTCCGTACGTCGGCTAACTCTACCCCCCTCCCCCCCTTTTTTCTTCTGCCCTTTGTCTTTCTTTCCCTTCAGATTCCAACTGGGAGGCATCCCCTCTGACCCTGACATGCTGAAGACTCTGAGGGACCACAAAGTTGAATTCTCCATCAGACCCCAGCCTGTTGTCAACGTGCGTCGGTCTCTCTCTCTCTCTCTCTCTCTCTCTCTCTCTGACTCTGAGCGTTCCTTTCCTTCGCTTTTCTTTGCCTTTTTTTCGCATTTCTTCACAGCTGTACCACCTTTTGAAGAAGATCCTTCCTCTGCTGTGTCTGAAGGGAACGTTGGTTGGAAAGACGACTGAGTGAGGAAGAGTATGCAGAGAGACAACAGCCGGGAGGTCCCTAGGGAGGGTTTTCCTCTGTCTGACTCTTTGTCACTCGTAGAGAGTGAGTGATCTGTTTTGTTCTTCTCGAACGGTATGACTCTTCTCGGATTGGGCCGAAAAACACCAGAGGAAGCTTTACCTCCTTACATTTCGTTCTCACCTTGTCGTTGTCTTCTTTCTTTCCTCCCTTCCCGCAGACCAATGCGTTCGGCGCGTTCATCGCGAACATTCTCCCCTGGCTGTTCATCGGAGGTCTGGGGCTTTTGGCCACTCGGGGTATGGGGGGAGCGGGGGGACCCCCCGGCATGGGGCAGTTCGGAAAGTCTGGGGCCAAGTTTGAGATGTCCCCCAAGACTGGTCAGTCAGTCAGTCCCGCAGACATGCAAGTGATTTCTCGAAGTCATGCAGGAACCCCCCCCAAGTTGTCCTTGCATGCCTACATTCTGAATGAAGGAGCAGTGGGGCCGTCCGTAAGTGGTCTTTTTTTCTGGGCTCGTAGTGTTTTCACTGCAGTGACTAGAATCTGTTGGGTATGGAAACCAGGACTGCACACACATTGTGATTCTGGAGGCGCAGACAGCAGAAAAGTTTCTCTTTCATCTAGGGCTGGGTTCTTTGCCCATCTTGTCTTTTTGTCTGTACAACAGACCACACACATACCCCCCCCCTCCCCTGTCTCTGTGTTCGTGTGCGTGCAGGCGTGACGTTCGAGAAGGTGGCCGGACAGGACGAGGCCAAGCAGGAGCTGAAGGAGGTGGTGACGTTCCTGAAAAATCCTGGGCAGTTCACGAAGTTGGGGGCAAAAATTCCCAGAGGCGTCATCATGGAGGGTCCCCCCGGTAAGTCCTTCCTTCCTTCCTTGGCTTTCTGGCTTTCTTTCCTTCCTTTCTTTCTTCCTTCCTTTCTTTCTTTCTTTCTTTCTTTTCTTTCTTTCTTTTTTTCTTTCTTTCTTTCTTTCTTTCTTTCTTTCTTTCTTTGTTTCTTTCTTTCTTTCTTTCTTCGGTGGTTGTTTGATGATCGCGTTATTTTAGTTTCGTCTTCCGGTCAGGGTCCTTTTCTGTCTTCTTTTGGGGAGGGGGCAGTTATACTTCTCCCCGCCTGTCAGTTCGTTATGGGAACAGAGAGAACACCGCCTCCGCTGTTGTTGTCCGAAGAATCATTCCCTCTGCCTGCTTGCCATGGGCCTCTCTTCCCCCCCCCCTCAATTTAATTTGTCCCTCTCTTCCTCCCTGTGCATGCATGCGTGTGCCTGCCTGGCTGCCTCTGTGCAGGTACCGGAAAGACGTTGATGGCCCGTGCCGTCGCTGGAGAGGCGGGCGTCCCCTTCTTCTCGACTTCCGGTTCTTCCTTTGTTGAAGTTTTTGTTGGTGTCGGTGCGTCCAGAGTCAGGGACCTTTTCAAGGAGGCCAAGAAGGTGCGTCGGTCCGATTGTCGGCTTCTTTTGTGGTGTGTGTCTTTCCTTCCATTCGAAAAAAAGAAAGGGGAAATTGCGACCGAGAAGCATTTGCTCTGCCTGCACGTACACGAGAGTATCGATCTGTTCGCTTGAACGAAAATAAAGAACACCGAGAGTAATGCGCAACCAAGGAAGGTCATGCATCTATTGTGTGTTTCTTTCCTCTGCTCTCCCTGTCTGTGTGTCTGTGTGCATTTTGCAGGTTGCGCCTTGCATCATCTTCATCGATGAGATTGACTCCATCGGACGATCGCGTGCCTCTGGCGGTTTCGCCTCCCCCAACGACGAGAGAGAGCAGACGCTGAACCAGATCCTGGCTGAGATGGACGGCTTCACTGGCAACTCGGGTGTCGTCGTCATCGCTGCCACGAACAGAATTGACATTCTCGACTCCGCCCTTCTGCGTCCTGGTCGATTTGACAGGAAGGTTTCCATCAACCTGCCTGACCTCAAGGCTCGCCGTGAGATTCTGGATGTCTACATCAAGGGCAAGCCTCTGTCCCCCGACGTTGATCTCGACATGACTGCTCGTCGTACGACCGGCTTCTCTGGTGCCGACTTGGAGAACCTGATGAACGAGGCTGCGATTTTTGCGGCAAGAAAGGGAAAGGACTCGATCGATCAGGAAGACATCGACGGAGCCTTCGACAGAATTCTCATCGGATCGGAAAAGAAAAATGCCATCCAGGTCAGTCAGTCAGTGAGCCGCTTGGTTGGTTGGATGCTGAAAAGGAAAGAGAAGAAAAGGAATTCGAAACTGTCTACACTCTGTGGAAGGAAGTCGAACGGGACGCAAACGTTTTGTCGGCCCCCCTTGCTATCTGCCTGCATCAGAAGGCGTGACTTGAACGTCTTTCTTCTGCTTTTCCTTCCTCTTAGACTTACTTCTCTTCTGCTTTTCCTTCCTCTTAGACTTACTTCTCATTCCTTTGGTGTCTTTCACTTGCCTCCCTTCGTGCTTTCCCGCAATCTGATGACCTCTGAGAAGGGCCCTTGTGTGAAGACTGGCGTTGAAACAAAACATGAATGTTTCACGGCTGTGTCTCTGCCTGTGTCTGCCTGTCTGTCTGTCTGTCTGTCTGCCCGGAAGCAGTCTGAGAAGATCAAGCAGCTGGTTGCTTTCCACGAGGCCGGTCACGCCATCACGGGCGCCCTCTCTCCGGGCTACGACCCGATCCAGAAGATCTCTATCATCCCCCGAACTGGAGGAGCAGGGGGTGTCACGTTCTTCCTGCCCACCGAGGAGAGACTCAACAGCGGCCTGTACACGTCAGTACAACTGTCCCTGTGTCTGTCTGTCTCTGCCTGTCTCAGTCTGTGTTTTTGTCCCATGTGCATCGATTCATAAATAGTCAAAAGCAGGAAGGGAGGGAGGGCCCTTGTAGGGTTTTCGCAAGGCAGTTTGGAGGTCTGTTTTGGTCTCGTCTGTCTGCTTCATCCCTCTGCAAGTTCTTCCATCCTTGCGCTTCATTCGTTTTGACTCCCTCCAGGGACTTGCGCTTCTGTGTCTTGGAGGGAAGAAGCAATGAAGGAAGTGTAATCGTGAAGGGCCAAAAGAAAGAAACGAGTCAGTGTCCGTCGAAAGAAAAGAGCGAAGAGAAAGAACCAACCAAGGCAAAAGGAAACTTCTGTCCCGCATGCCCACCCTTCTCCTCTGCAGAGTTGACTACCTGAAGAACCAGTTGGTGGTCTCTCTCGGAGGCAGGGCGGCCGAGGAAGTCGTGTACGGCAGTGACCAGGTGACAACCGGAGCCTCCAATGATTTGCAGCAGGTCGGTGCATGGGTAGTGAGGGAGTGCTTGGAATGGATGGAAGCGTCCTGCAGGGATGCGTCCTGCAGGGATGAAGGGTGACTTCCGTTAAGCAAAAGAAAGGTGGAAGGAAAAGCAGGCAAACGGGCAGGAGGACTGCCCTTTGCTTGTCACTCCCCCTCTCGCCTCTCTCGCTGTTGATGTCGGTGTCCGGATAACTGGCTGTTCGTTCTGTTGTGCAACTCACGAGGACAGCCTCATGCCTTCAGAAGTGTTCTCTGTTGAAATGCATTTCTCCGTCTGCTTCTTTTTCCCATCAAACTGATTTGGTTTCTCTGTTCTGTTTCTTTTCTCTATTCAATTCTGCAGGTGACCCGAATTGCCAGGTCTATGGTCGTTCAGTTCGGCATGAACGAGATCGTGGGGCAATTGAATTTGGAGGACTCTGCCATGCGCAGAGGGGACGGGCCTTTCCTTGAAACCTCTCAGGTCGGTCGGGCGGTGTGCCTATCGGTGGTTTGGCGTGCATGTCGAATGAATTCAGGGTCTGCCTCCGTCATGGGGTCTGTCTGGTCTGGTCTGTGGGGTTGTTTGTGAGACCTCCGGGATAAGCATTGATGCGTCGTTCTTCTTTCGTTCCTTCGTATCGTATCCCACTCTCTGAAAGCGACCCTCTTTCTCCATCCCTCTCTATTTCGTCCGTCGTTTCAAGCTTCGATGCCTTTGGGATGCTGTGATCGCAGCGCTTCCATATCTGCATGCTCGAAACGTCCTTTCACACATTTCGGAATGGAGTAAGGGACATGTCCGTAAGTCAATTTCTGAGTGCTCCACATGACCATTCCATCTGCCTGACTGCAGGCCACGCGCGAGGGTGTGGACGAGGAGGTCCGCAAGTTGGTCGACTGGGCGTACGACAAGTCCAAGCGGGTGTTGCTGGACAACAGGGGACTTTTGGACGAGGTCGCCAAGAGACTGGTAGAGGAGGAGGTCCTCACAGGGGAGGAGTTCATCCGAATGGTCGCTGAGTATAAGAGACTGAGCGACACCAAACCGCAACCAGTGGCGGTGGCTGCATGAAAATGATGAAAGGAGATGCGTGACACAGAAAGAAAGAAGGGATGAATGTGAATAGTAGACAACCAAATGAATGGAATGTAGTGGCCGGGCGGAAAGTGAAAAGAAAAAACAAGCCGGAGAGACACGGGAGAATGAGCAGAGGGTTCTTTTCCTTTCCCTCCGGCCTCGGTCGTTGGGGTAATGGCATGATGCGGAAAAATGAAAGGAGAAACTTCCTCCGATGAATTGTCTGTCTGTCGTGGGTTTTGGGGATGAGAGCCGTTTTTTTTTATTCACGTCGTGACCTGACAGAGCCAGCCGATCTCTGACTCACGAAAAGGAAAAATGTGTTCGTCTGTTCCTTCGTTCGGTCAGTCTTTCGTTGAGAGGGAAAGATGATGATCTCATTTCTATCTCTTGTCTGTCTGTCTTCCAATCTGTCTGTCTGCTTGCCTCCTTGGTTTTCTTCCGTCTTCTTCTTTCTGTGTTTGGGTGAGAGAGAGGGACGGTGGCTAGCTCGTTGGGAAGCTGCTTCTGGTATGGTCGTGGCGTTGTCGTGTTTTTCTCTTTTCTCTTTCTTCTAGCGGTCTTTGTCTTCTTCTCTATCCATCTTTCTGCTAAGTTTGATGGTGTCTGTCCACCCATCCATCCGGTGGTGGCAGTCGTTTGTCTGGCTGTTTCTGCTTCTTTCTTTCTTTTTTTTCTTTCTTTTCTTTCTTTCTTTCCCTTGCCTCTCCCCGGAGCTGTACGTAAAGAAAGTCGACCCATTCCATTCCATGCATTCCCTCACTGACCGACAGGCTTTCTTTCTTTCTCTGTTCTTCTTTCCGCTTCTCGTCCCAGCGAGAGTTTTAAGCTTCAGCTCTAACAGACGAACACAGGTAGGCAGAAAGGAAACTGCTGGTGGGCAGCTATGAAGGCCAAGAAAGAAGGAGAGCGGCTCGAGACCAAAGGAAGGGCGGAAGGAGGAAAATCTCCCTCGCTCCCCTGTAGTGACTTGGAAGGAATGCAAGTTTGTTTGGGTGGGAGTTTGAATTAATGCCTTAAGGTTCTCTCTCATTCTGTCAGTCAGTCCATTCGACAGAGAAGGAAAAAACGGAATTGGAATTTCGTTTCCTCTTTGTCTTTCACTCTTTCTTGCTCATCTCACCTCAAATCGACCTCTCTTCTCTGGCTTTTGAGGGGACGGTTTTATGTCCCCGGTCGACCGAGAAAGAACACAGAGGGTGATTGAGTAAGAAGAAAAGAGAGCTGGGAAAGTAGAAAGATATTGGAACGAAATGGGGAAACGGTCGCGTGACCGAGTCGTCAGACGAGTGAAAGCTGTCAATGCGTCTGAAAAAGGATGACCACCCGTATACGTCCCAATGGATGGGCAGAGACGTGGAATGAGAGGTGTAAAAAAAAGCGGAAATGTGAAGGCAGGGACGAACTTGTAACGTTTTCTTGAAACTTTAAGCAGTGCAGTATTCCTCCTCTCTTTTCTCTCCTTTTCCCCCTCTTCCTTTGATCTCGATCTGTTTTTCTCTCTTTTCTCTTTCTTTTTCTCATCTCGATGAATCGATCGCCTCCGAAAACTTGCACTACCCCCACCTCCGTGTTTCCGTAATTAACCATACAGCCTGTCTCACTCGATCCCTTCGAATTCGACCGTAAAACTAGCTATAAAGTGTTATTAAAAAATTATAGATATATGTGATAACACTGAGTTGTATATACGTTAAAAACTTTAGCTAGAGTTTTGGTTGTATGTGCTTGTACTGATTACACTTTCAAAACTTTGTTAAAATCTCTAGGCGTGATCTGTATATAAATTTTTATATTATATTTTCAATTTTAAAAATATATTTATATATATATATTTAATATATCTATGTCACTTCTTTAATGTATAAACAGCTTTTCACTTCATTGGTTCACCAAAGAACCTTTCTTGAAGAAAGTTTTCACTAACATAGTCTTACCTTATATATTTTTTTTACTTATTTTTTCGTGTGCATATATTATATTATGGGTTATAAAAAATATATCTAAAGATATATATATCTACAGATCACGCCTAGTAAAATCTAGGTTAAAATAAATGTCTGCTAGCTGTTATAAAGAACAAAACTGCCTCGTGCGTTGCCGTCGAACGCTAAACGCCTATTCTCCTAGCTATTCCTTGCAAAAAATGTTAGAAAAGTTGTTAGAAACGTGATAGAAAACTAATAGAAAAATGATAAAAATTAATGTAACAATGTTAGAAAAGTGATAGTCTGATAGCTATTCTGATAGAAGTAACCGCATTTTTTGTAGTACTCCGCTTCAGTTGCTTGACGTTTTTGCGCTAGTTTTCGCGTCGCTTTCTTCTTGCACGTTTGAAGTCTTTGGTCAAGCACAAGGCTGCCAGCCAACCTAATAGCCAACGCGATGTTCGTTCCGAGCATGAAGCAGACAACCACCGCCCAGGGCCCAGGGGATGCCTGCAAGGAATCAGGTCACATTCGTCCGAGAATTGAAAACGGGAAATCAGTGACATATAAAAGAATGATCGAATGTTATTGAATGAATGAATGAATGAATGAATGAATGAATGAATAAGAGAGTGAGTGAGTGAGTGAGTGAGTGAACGACTAACCATTGATTGAGAATCATATTCAGGCTGAGTGACGTACAGTAGTCGAGACATCGTGACAAGCGGTGACAAGTCGTGTATCAAAGTTCCTTGCAGAACGTACGGAATGGAAGAGACTCAGATGTAATAAAATGCAAAGAAGAATGTCGCCTCTGGTTGCCATTGAAACCACCTCGATCGTAAGCGCCGAATGAATGGCCTTTGTGCATCGGAGAGAAAAGTTCGTGTCTTTTGTCTCTCTGCTGTACCGTGATTAATTGCTCCTCACTTGAACTTATGGAGGCACGTACACTGACAAGAGGAGAAAAAATCCTAGCCTGCATGCCGACACGAACATGCATGCATCATGAAATCAAACCCTCAAAGTCTCTCGCCACTCACCTTCTCTGCCTTTGTTCTTTACCACTTGAAGTTCTCCTTCAATCAGAGTCTTCAGCGACACCACCGTGTCCTCCAGTCCGTCCACCCTCTTCCGCTCACTTGAGGCGAGAGTAGAGAGAGACACCACCGTGCCCTCCACTCCGTCCACCCTCTTCTGCTCACTTGAGGCGAGAGTAGAGAGAGACACCACCGTGTCCTCCAGTCCGTCTTTCCTCTTCCGCTCTGAGTCACTTGAGGCAAGAGTAGACACTACAGTAGAGAGAGACGTCAGATTTCCCTCCAGTCCGTTCACTTTTGTCTGTTCAGTCAAGACAGTGGCAGAGAGAGACAAGACATCACTCTGAAGTCCTCTCACCTTCCTCTTTTCAGTCAAGACATCGTCAGAGAGAAACCACATGTCATGCTGTTGTCCCCTCCGCACCATCTGCTCTGTCTGGACAGTAGTAGACAGAGACGACATCTCTCCCTGGTGCTGTGATGCCACTATAAGCAACACAAACAGCAGGGTGAATATCGCCCACTGGGAAAGGAAGAGCGTGTAGACCCGCTCGAGGAGAGGCGTCTGACTCGATCTCTGGGGGGGTTGCGGCCGGTTGCGGCATGGGGTGCAACTCGGCTCCAGTAGATGTCGTGAGCTCAGCCTGCTGCTGCTCTGTGTTTCTGACGGTAGGGGACCTATTTGGGTCCCGCACTCTTCTCTGAAGGCGCCAGGGAGCCACCAGACTGACTTCTCCGTCTTCTTGGTTGAGGGATCGCTCTATCCATCGCAGGTTTCTTCCCGGAACGGGTGCCGACTCAGGCAGGCCGTGGGGATGCACCTTCCTTTTCCTAAACTTTGCTTCGTCCTAGGCTTCGTCTACCTGAACGAAAGAAAGTGCACGTGCAGACACCCGTTGCCGACACGCACAACGCCTCAACAAGAAAGAGAGGAAACGCACACACGGGAGGAACATACAGAAACACCAACGCGTCTCCTGCGATTCCGTGTGCGTGTAGGCAGCATGCAGAAAGCTATATCGATCTGACAGCACAACGTTGATGAAGTTTCTCTGTATCCACCAGACGTCTACAGACACTGTAGAATACGGGCTGCAACAGCAATGACTGTGTAACGACCTTCAAGAATTCGAACGCGTTCTCCTACGCATACACACACAGAACAACACAGAAAGATACGTTATAGATACGTTTCCGTGCACACGCGCGCGTACAGCATGCGCAACGGCACGTACATGCATGTTCGCGCACAAATGCGCGCGAACAAACTTTGGTAACTGCATGTTTTCTTTTGTAAGAGTCGACCGATACGCGTACATGCATATAATGCAGACACACATTGTACTCTGTCATGTTTGTATTATATATATGTACATCGATGAGTTCCTTCAAGCAGCCAGATTCATACGAAGCTACTTCTGACTCCATTTGCACCGAACGTTACAAAGTTACTTTTCTTTGTGGACGCGCGTTCGGGTGGATCGCCTCTCTTCAAACCTCAGACTCTCAGTTGAAGTCGATCAGAGGCCTGAGGGCGAACTACGCTCAGTGTCACCTCACCGTGCGGCACCGCATTGACCTTCCTCCCCCTCTTCTTCATCATGTGGCGATCTGTGCGATGCTGGGGAAGCCTGTTGATGCTAACGTTGAGTCCACTGCAGGTACTGTTTTCACATTGTTTTTTGGATTGTCTCATTCGAATGCAACTGCATGCATCATTCACGTGTATGAACATATCTTTTGCTCTTCCTCTGTTTGCAGGAGTCAGAGGCCAGCGACGCTCATCACCCAGGCGCACACAGACGCCCATTACACCCTCAAGCTCAGGAGCCCTCGGAACTTTCAAGGGACGCGCTGGCGTCCCTCGATCTGGCGGACATTTTTCTGGAGACGTCGGCTGCCTCTTCTTCTTCTTCGCAGCAGCAAAAGGGGGGTGCCTCGTCGTCATCAAAATCACTGTCGAACAGAAACTCCAAAAGGATATTCCGCTGGTTTTGGGCAGGTCCCGGAGAGTCTTGTCTGAACATCTGCCAAGAGGTGGGAGGGAAAGCATCCTCGTGCAACGTACAGAACCAGAACAAACTGCTCACACCGGCAGACTTCGACATGGCAGTTACGGAAGCGAATGAGATGACGGGCCTGGGGCCAGAGGAATGGATCAACTGCACATCCCACAGGAAGGCAGAGGAATCCTTTGACCCCTCTGCGTATGGAGGGGAATGCGTTTTCTCAACAGAGGATAAATCAATTTGTTACACCAAGGCACCAGACACCACCAGAAGGTTGTGCTCGTGCATGACAGACAAAAAACCGTCAACCAGGAAGAACGTGAAGAAAGGAGAATCGAGGAAAGTGGAGACCACAAATTGGCAATCAATCAAAGGAATAGGAGATCTGGACAATCTCAACGCAGCCTTCTTCCACAAGTGGAGCACAGAGACGACATACCATTGGGGTGTCAACCAGACATGCTCTGAAGTCAGTCAGTCAGTCAGTCAGTCTGTCAGTCAGTCAGTCTGTCAGTCTGTCAGTCCGTCAGTCAATCAGTCTGTCAGTCAGCCAGTCAGCCAGTGAGCCAGTCAGTCAGTCAGTCAGCCAGTCTGTCAGTCAGCCAGTCAGCCAATGAGCCAGTCAGCCAGTGAGCCAGTCAGTCAGTCAGTCAGTCAGCCAGTCTGTCAGTCAGCCAGTCAGCCAGTGAGCCAGTCAGTCAGTCAGTCAGTCAGTCAGCCAGTCTGTCAGTCAGCCAGTCAGCCAGTGAGCCAGTCAGTCAGTCAGTCAACCAGTCAGTCAGTCAGTCAGTCAGTCAGTCCGTCCGTCCGTCCGTCCGTCAGTCAGTTAGCCAGTCTGTCAGTCAGCCAGTCTGTCAGTCAGCCAATCAGTCAGCCAGTCAGTCAGAAAGTCAGTCAATGAGTCAGTGAACCAAGCAGTCAGTGAATGGTTCAGTTAGTCGGACAGTCAGTGTTTCAGTAAGTCAGTCATATGTACGGGCGAGAGTTCTTCTGTAGTTCTGAGTGTGCCACCGCTTGCTCATGCAGAGGTGAGCCAGTCAAGGAGTATATCTGTTCTCACAACGATTGGTCTGCAAGTTGTATCCCTAAACTGACCTCTGTCTCGTTTCTCTTTATCTCTCTCTCTCTCTCTCTGTCTGTCTCTGCGTGCGTGTGCGTGTGTACAAGTACGCACGCTCCCGGTTGTGGATGCTGGTGTGCCTGGTCAGAGTTTCATGTATCTTGTTCTCTCCGCTTCTCTCTTTACCACTCCCAATCATTTGAGCAGAAGAATTAATCGAATGAAAGGAAGACTCACTGACGTGTGTCTTGTCGGTGGGTGTGTGCAGGTTTGTGAAAAGGTGGAGAGCCGGAAGTGCGACGCACACGAGCAGAAGAACATCAATACGCAGAACAAGATGGAGAAGGCGGTAGCAGAAGCCAACGCCAACGGGAGGCAGGAGGGCCTAGACGCCATGACATGCGAGGACGGGATTCAAGGCGGCATGGAACCATACGACCCTGCAGTCAGTCAGTGAGTGATTGAGTGAGTCATTGAGTCAGTCACCCAGTCAGTCAGGCAGTCAGGCAGGCGTGTTGGGCTAGCTGGGCGTGGGCGTGAGTGTTGGTGGTTGAGTAGGTGGGTAGGGGCATGGTCGTGGGTGCGCTCGCTTTGACTGACAGGTGACTGATCCTGAAATGACAGGCGTGTTGGGCTAGCTGGGCGTGGGCGTGAGTGTTGGTGGTTGAGTAGGTGGGTAGGGGCATGGTCGTGGGTGCGCTCGCTTTGACTGACAGGTGACTGATCCTGAAATGACTGCTGCAATCTCTGTTTCTGAAATTGACTTTCTCTGTCTCTGTCTCTGTCTCTGTCTCTCTCCCTCTCTCTCTCTGTCTCTGTCTCTGTCTCTGTCTCTCTCTCTCTCTCTCTCTCTCTCTCTCTCTGTGAATGCATGAAAATGAATGCATGGCTTTTTCTCTCTCTCCATGCCTGCATCCATGCAGGTGACGGATTCCCTTTGTTTTGTGAACGCACTGGCGGAGGCCGACTGCGACTACGTCCTTGACGCACCCAGACGGCGTCTATGCGCGTGCTCGGAACTGTATGACCCGAATGGAAGGAAGATCACTGACGAATCTTTCCTTGACCATATCTTTCAGGGAGTCAGGAATCTTTTCGCAGAAGTGAGTCAGCTAGTCGGACTCTTTGTCTGTCTGTCTGTCTGTCTGTCTGTCTGTCGTCTGCCTGTCTGTCTGTCTGTCTGTCTGTTGTCTGCCTGTCTGTCTGTCTGTCTGTCTGTCTGTCTGTTCGGCTGTCACCCTGTCTGTCTGTCTGTCTGTCTGTCTGAATGTCTCTCTTTCTCTCTCTGCCTGCTTCTTCGTCTGTCTATGTGCCTGTCCTTGTTTCTCTGTCATCTCTCTCAGTGTTTCGGGCCCATCTGTGAAGAAAGCACGAAGTCATCTGGTCAACCCGATTGGAAGACAAGGGAAGGAAAGAAGCAGTGTAGAGTGGTCTGCTTGTCTATGTATCTATGTGCGGGTCTCTCTGTCTATGTCTCTGTCTCTATCTCTGATTGCGCATGTGTCTGTCTTCTGTTTCCCTGTCTCCCTCCCCGTCTCCCTGCAGGCCTTCGAGGCTCTGGTGATTGACACCTCCAAGACGTTCTCCCAGGGCCCAGGGGCGGGGGACCCCTACGTGATGGCCACCCAGGTCCTCGACAACACAACTACGGACCATAGGGTCAGTCAGTCAGTCAGTCAAGCAGTCAGTCAAGCAGTCAGTCAGTCAGTCAGTCAGTCCGTCAGTCAGTCCGTCCGTCAGACAGTCAGTCAGTCAGTCAGTCAGTCAGTCAGTCAAGCAGTCAGTCAGTGGGTGAATCAGTAAGTCAGTTAGTCAGTCAGTCAGCTAGTCAGTCGGTGGGTGGCTGGGCAGGTGGGTGGGTGTGAAGGTATTCAGAGGAGTGGAGTGGTGTATAATTAATGGCAATAGAAGTTCTGGACAAAAGAAGCAGAGACCAAACAAATGATAATTGAGTGAGAAAAGGAAAGGAATGGATTGTGGAAACAAGGAGAAACAAGGAAAAAGCCCTGCATGCTTACAGCGAGGTTGTCAGCAAGCGGGCACGTAAGGGATCAGTGAGTCACGAAGTCACGGAAAAAGAGGAAGGGAGCAAAGAGGAACAGTCAGAGGCGGGAGAGGGATGGGAAGAAACACACATAGAGTAAAGCAAGCCAACAGATCTAGAGAAGACGAAATCTTGTCGTCACACGGCTCTTGTCCTCTGTGCTTGTCGTTCTGTTTCTCTCTCTCTCTCTCTCTCCCCTAATGTCTGTGGTTGAGTATGTTCTTGCTTGCGACAGCGTTGCTGCTCCGGACGTTCACAAAGGAGTGTTGTTTGATGTCCACAACATGCAGTAATAGATGAACTTTCTTTGCTTGTGTGTGTCTGTTCATTCCTTCGATCAGATTTGGTTCTGGAGTGAATCTGGAGGTTCCTGCACGAACGCTTGTCTGATGGTCAATGCGGAGTCAAATTGCACGGTGGACGACCTGTCGAAGATCATGACACAAGACAGGTTCAACCTAGCAGCAGACGTTGCAGCCCATAATTTTGTTGTGTATAAAGAGAAAGAAATTCAAGAACATGCGGAAGCAAGAAGATGGGCGACCAAACAGAAGGCGTTTCAAAATGGCAACTCCATCAGTCCAATGGATCTCACCTACGCCGTAGACCAGGCGGTGAGTGAGAGACAGACCGAGATAAGGGAGCAGTTCCTATGCCACTCCTACAGAGAGAGGATGAATTCCCGGACCCCCTACAGAGACCCGAATGGGGCATGTGCCTTTTGGGACAACACGACGATCCCCCAACCTTCCTGCGACATCACTCAAGCGGGGGGCTTCAGACTCTGCTCTTGCAGTCAGTCAGTCTGTTACTTCTTTCGCTTTTGTGTGGAAAGCTAGACACCCACTGACTCTGTCGTCGTCGTTTCAAGAAAGTTCCCGGCGAATCAACCACACACAGAAAGAATCAAAGGGAGAAAAAAGGAAAACAGCAAAACCCGCAAAACTCTGAGGTCCGAGCAAGTGGAGGGAACCGTCGCCCTGTTATGGCACACCGAAACGCAGGGCGCCTGTCTCTTTTCCGCCGCACCCCCTCTCTCTCTCACACAGACTCTTTGTCTCTTTTCTCTCTCGTTTCTTTCTGTTCCTTTTTCTTTGGATGCGCGTGTCGATTTGGCTCCTTGTGCTTGGTGTCTGACTGCAGCTGCAAGCACATCTGATCTGCTCAAGTATCGGAGTCTACGTCAGTCGCTTTCCTCTGCTGTCTTTCGATTTGCATGTCTCTTCTTCTCCTCTCTTTCTTTCCCTCTCTCTCTCTCTTTCCCTCTCTGTCTCTCTCTGTCTCTCTCTGTCTCTCTCTCTCTCTCTCTCTCTCTTTCTTCCCCCCC
>JAHBMJ010003712.1:44390-46888 GCA_018398765.1 Chromera velia | reverse complement strand
CCCCCCCCCTCTCTCTCTTTCTCTCTTCCTCTTTCTTATTTGATTTGCCGGATATCATCGTAGTGTCTGAAGATGTGTTTAGCGTTCTTGCTATCTGATCAGTTTTCTTTTACTACCTTTCGATGTTCCGGTTTGTTTTTCAGTGTGTTCAGAATTTTGTTGCTGAATTTGCTGCTCACCTCTCCCTTCCTTCTTCCCTGCTGGATGGGATGCGCCTCCTCCATCCCTCCCTCCCTCCCTTCCTTCCTTCCTTCCTTCCTTCCTTCCTCCCTCCCTCCCTCCCTCCCTTCCGTCCTTCCTTCCATGATTGCTTGATTGATTGATTGATTGGCTGACTAATTGACGCCACACACCCACCCACCACCCCATGCAGCCGCCACCCAATTTGCTGCCCTGACCGAATTGGAAGAGGACAACTCGGAGGCCAACGAACCCGAAGTGATCGACCCCATGGTGGGAAGAGATGCACCTCTCGGTCGGTCGGTGTCTTCTTCTCAGTCTCTCTCTGTGTGCTTCCCTCTTTTGTTCCTTTGTCGTATCTTTCTGTGTGTCTTCCCTTGGCCTTGGTTCGTTCTTTCAACGTGTTGTCGCGTGGTGTCTTTTTGTTGTTTCCATCAGTCTGTCGGCAGGCCATGAGGCACAGACGTCCAGCTAGAGGTGCACCTGTGTGAAGTGTTTTTTTCCCTTTCTTCCTCAATTGCCTTGCTGCCTGCCTGCCTGCCTGCCTGCGTGGGTACTGCAGAGCGTCACGGTTCCCCCTGCGGAGACTGGCTAGGCGTCTGCTGTCCAGAAACGAAGCAGCAGGAAGATGACGGAGGGATGTCACAGCTGCGGCAACAGGTCGGCAGGCCGGCATCCGCTTGTAAAACACACTCAAATAAACAAAGCAACAGCAATCGATCGGCGGAGAATTATGATAAGAACAAAGAGAGTGAGACATACCATTGATTGTTGAGGTTTTATTGAAACATCCGACTGAGTGTAGGTCAGCACAGTCAGACACTTACTCGAACCATCTTTCGTTCACAAACGGCTATTAAGGGACCGACCGCAAATCATGCATATAAAATCAAGCCCACCCCAGCAGGTCCTTTTCTCATCGTCTTGAATCCTTTCTCGTTTCTTGGTGAAGGGAAAGCGACCTCTTGAGTCGGCTCCTGTTGTCGCCTAACGTGATGACTTCACGTCAGAGAGAGACAAAATCGATAAAGAAGCAAAAGAATGTTGCGGCGGTTGAGCAATGCCCTTAAAATCAACAGAAATTCCTCAATTAAGACTGGAGAGAGGTTGATTTGCACCATTCCCGTTCTTCCACCGTTCTTCCTAACTCCCTTCCGAGAATTCGGAAAGGAAGTTGAAAGCGTGAGATACAAACGATCGGCCCACCGTACTACACGCATCCGTTTTTGTTTTGCACGAAGAAAGCCGTCATTTTCCGTGCCGTGAAAGAGAGAGAGAAATTCGGGTGCAGTTAGAGATGGTCTCAATCCTTTCTTCCGCCCACATGTGCATCTCCCTCTCTATCTATCTGTCTACTTATCTATTTATCTATCCATCTCTGAACTGCCTGCAGACGTCTGGGGGGACATCTGGAGGGGGGTTCTCAGGCAAACAGCCGCGCTGCCACGGCCACGACTTGGTGTGCGACGAGTCGTATGACCCTCCTGTCTGCCGCCAGTCCATCAGTTTCTTTTTTCCTTTCTTTTTTTGTGTCATGCTGCCAAGTAAAGGCATGCAGACGCGTAGCTTCCTTCCCTCCCAGGGTAGACCGACCGATCGACCGACAGACAGACAGACAGACAGACAGAAAAATCTGTTGAAGCGAAAAAAAGTCGATGATCCTCGGAGTGTTTTCGCTTTCTGTCTCTGTGCAGAGAGAAATACAAGAGGAGAGGCAGAAAGATGAAAAGGTGGACGGGTAGACACACACACACACACACACACACATAGAGAGAGAGAGAGAGAGACCATCAGACAAACGGCTGCAAAAAAAAAGATGTCAACGCAGGCGAACGGAAAGGCCGATCGAAGGAAGAAAGTCACACAGACAACAGGGCAGATTACAGGAAGATCTGCATGCAAACAGCAGACTGGATGACTGACCGACCGACCTCAGCCCCTGACTCTAAATAAGTACTTTCCCTTTACCCATTGATTGATTGCAGAGAAATGCGGAAAGATGTGGTACAAGCCCTGCGACCCGACGGACTATACGGAGTTCTGCGCAGAGGGCCGCCTCAATCTGCTGGACGGGGACACGGCAGCAGACAAGGAATCAAGAATGAAGGCCGGGCTTTGTTTGGGTCAGTCAGGGGGTGAGGCTAATCATTGATTCTGAGTGGGTCCTGGCTGTTTCTCTTTCTCGTTGTTCCTTCTCCTGGAGAAGACAATGTACTCGGTGTGCACATGTATTTGTGCGTGCGTGCGTGAGGGAGTGAGTGAGTGAGTGCGTAAATGTGTAAGTGCGTCAGTGAGTGAGTGAGTGAGTGAGTGCGTAA
>JAHBMJ010003712.1:24390-39390 GCA_018398765.1 Chromera velia | reverse complement strand
TCATTAAGTGATAGAAAATCTCTGTATCTATAGCTTAAAAAAGTAATTAAACTGTAATTTAAAGACGTATTTTATAAAAGCTTGTACTAGACTAGAAATATATGAAAAATATGGAAGTGTTTTTAAACCGGTCAAATTATTAAAGTTATGAAAGCGGTTATTCATAATGAATTTAATTTTACAGTTTTTTTTCATTATAGTAACTCTTTTACCAGGAAATTTACCAAATATTTGAGTCAAAATTCAACTCTAAAACAGTAAAACTAGAGCTGGATTCCTTCTTAACAAGTTTGTTATAAATTACATCTCAGAGTCTGCTTTAAAGTTGCACATATTCCAAGGCGATCAATAAATGGTCAGAGATCATCCGAGCATTGTTTTGCCTGGTTGGTCTACCATGTATTTTTTTATATGTCTGTTGATTCAAAGCGGGATTGTGAATTAAATAATGCTTAATTCAGAGCTACAGGCTTCAGACTCCAAGTTCAGAGTCACGTTCAGACAGCCTGAGCGAGAGGGTACGGACAAAGTGTGTGAGATCGAAAGACCGCGACAGAAGAAGCCAGAGCGCCGACCGAAGTCTGTCGGGACCAAGAATGGCGGAGAGAAATCCCGACAAAAAAAAGAAAAGAGAAACAACTTTTTCAAAAAGAAAAGGGAGACAATCAAGCAAATGAACGTGCAATGCAAAAAAGAGGGGAAGTGTCTTCTTTTCTGTCCTTTTCTCTTTGACAACGTCCCTCTCTGTTTCACGTGCACAGGAGTGGTGTCACCCCTTGAGTGGTCTCTTCCTTTCGGGCTTCATTCGATTTCTTTCAAAAAACAGTCTTGCCAGTCTTTCAGTCTTGGTCATTGTCCCTTCAAGGAGGGGGGCAAGAATCCAAAGGGCACGCCCCGACAGACAACCGAAGTCGATCGGTTTGTTGCTCATCAACAGCTCGTAGTTCGCCCGGACAGTCCACAAAAATCCCAAAACAGAACTATCTGGAATCAGCGACAGATGCTGGAACCCTGGTGGATTCCCTTTCCACCACTGTGCCTCTGCAATCATTGTCGTCTGCTTCCACTCATGGGGCGCCAAAGGATTTGTGCTCTGGTTCCTTCCCACCAACACAGTGATGTGCTGGGCCCCAGACCCAGACATCCAACGCACAACCTCCAAGAAAGGAGGCCGCCCTCTCTTTTTCTCTTTCTGCTCTCCCTCCCCCTCCCCCTCCCATCTGTAGACGAAGTTCAGGTAAGCAAAAACGGCGTAGCTCGACTCGGCATCGAAGCCCCCGTTGAAGTGCCACTCCTCTAATTCAGTCATCCAAGCAAGGAGCTCAAGATACTTACCCACTCGATAGTAAGTGTCCCTCAGTCTCTCCATCAGAACTGTGTTATTTGTACGGTTGGCTTCTGCCAGCTCGGGTATCATTGCAAAGTCCAACTGCGTGCCCAGGTCGGGGAGTCTGCCTGTGACGTTGTACGCCAAGATCTTTCGGTCAGAGAGCAAGGCGCTCTCCGGTTTGGTCGGATGGTTTGCATCGAAAGTTTTCACGAACATGTCACGCATGTCGTCGTTTAACTTGCGCAGACGGGGAATTGGGGTATCACTTGTGGCAGAGAACCTTCGTATGGTCTGAATTGAGGGCAGTCTCCATCTCCTGACCAAGTCCTGTGTGTCGATCTGCTGAATGTTCCACCACCACCACGGAGCAGAAAGCACTAATCCAATAAAAAAGAGGCAGAGAAAGCGACGAGATAGACGGGGCTGGGCTTTCCCGCCCTGGCACTTTCTCTCTTCTTCTGTTGCGGTTGCTGTTTGCATCGTCGTTTTGCCTAACTGTTGTTAAATTGGAAGCAGAATCCGTACGCGGCAGGAGCGATGAGAGAAACGATGAAAGGCGGCTTTGTCCGTCCCTCTTTGTCCCTTTGGAATGGGATGTGTCGATCCTCTTGTAGAATTGCGTGTAATTCGTCAGTAAACGTATATACATGTTTGCCGTCGATCAGAATTCAGATATGTTGATGTACGTGTATATATATATACGTACGTGTGATGTGTATTAATTAATATTTTAATTTTTGCATGTACGTATACACATATATTATACACATGCATGCATGTATTCTTTAGCTCGGCCTGCATGCAACCTCCAATATCGTATATCCATGCATGCAGGTGCATGCATGGAAAGAGGGTCCTTAGAGGGAGAGCGTCTTATATATATATAGACTGGATGCACTGTCAACATTGAATCATCTGTCCTTTGCAATGATCTGCATATATAGCTTCCTGTGTGCATGAGGGAGGATGGACAGGATGGGGAGCTCGCTGGCTGATTGACGGCATGCGTTTAGGTCGATCCGCTGCATGATCAGCACAGATTCAACGAAAGTAGAGAAGTTGCAACCTACGTCTGCAGAGAGAAGAGCCCGAAGAGATGCTGGTGGACGCAGAGGTGACTTCGTTTGTCATCATTAGGGACAGTCACAGATCCGATAGCCATGTGGAGTATGTGATCACCTGCAGACCCTCCGTAGTTGCGGCCGTGGTGGCAAATCAGGCTGGGTGGCAGGTGGGGAGGCAGGGGGGGGACTCGTGGTCGACCCAGCAGCGGTTTTCCGGTCAGTCTTTGAAAGCACCCCCTTTTCCTCTTTGCCTGCGGTGTATGCATACGTCTATCCGTCTATCCGCCTACCGGTGAGTGCCTGGGTTGCTGTAGCGATATGATTTATACCACTCCTCCATAATTCAGTATTGCAATGTCTTTCTTGCTGTGCGTGGGCTTTCCTCACTGCCTCGTCACTATGACCCCTCGTGCATTCATGCATGGGTCCGGGGAGATGGGACAAAACACATTCCTCTCCTATATCTGCGCCTCCCTGGGCTGAACTGTGCAAAGACTCCGGACGTGCATCGATCGACCGTCTGTCTAATTATGCATGCAGTTGAAAGCTAGGAGCGTTCTGTCAACCTGAGTGAGAGAGGGAAAGCGCTGACTGCTTTGCTGTATGCCCCTTGGATTCGTAGCCATTCACCAGATGACACTGCAATTCGTTGTGTTTCCCCATGCCGAAGACAGAAAAGTATTAGGTGCAGATTGTCAGATCTTCTGTTTATTTACGTAAGTGGAGTGCATTCTGCATGTTCGTTCAGCCAAGACTGCAGTGCATGAAGGTTTATTGGGGGGTGCTTTTGTCTTTTCATTCGTTCTTTGCGCTTACCAAATCTCGAATACATTCACGTTGCCACGCGTTAATGCTGGTGCAGCCTTCAGGGACCTTGACAAGAGCCTCAGGCAGGTGAGTGAGTGCGTGGGTACATTTATACATACATGGGCTTTCTAGGGGTACCTTTGAAAGAGGGGAAATTGAAAACCAAGCGCTTTCATTCATCTGGAAGGAAGTCTGGAGGTCCACTCCTTCCTGTTCAATTGTCTCTCGGCATATCTGCCTGCGTGCGTGCGTGCGTGCGTGCGTGTACTTATCTTTCTCCTCCCTCCATCGATAACGATCTGGCACCTATTTCCACCAAGCACCTCCTTTCTTCCACTTTCCCTTTGACACTCCCATTTTGTGGCGCCCCCCATGCAATCATTTCCATGCAGCCTCACAGGGGCACTGGCCCTTCTCTAGCTAGCTGTCGGCCCGAACACACAAAAGCAAAAAAAAAGAACGGGCCTGCAAGAGAATCCAACAGACAGCTGCAATTAAGTCGCGGACGAACCAAGAGACAGACAGACCACTTCTGATTACTGCTACAAGCAAGCTAGATGTCCGTAAGCTAGACTGTCAGCTAGTCCTAGCTGATTCTCCACGTCTGTGTGTGTGCGCGCAGTTGTTTCCCAAAACGAAAATCCCACAGCTGCCAGTACCTGGACTGAGACGATCCTTCAATCCTGTCAGTCAGTCAGTCAGTCAGTCAGTCAGTCAGACAGACATATTCAACCAGGTGTACCCTGTTTTTTCCTTTAAGCAGAATGGTGATTGCAGTGCTTAGATGAGTGGGCAGGCAGGCAACTGTAGCAGGAAGGAAGGAAGGAAGGAACGAAGGAAGAAAGGAAGGAAGAAAGGAAGGAAGAAAGGAAGGAAGGAAGGAAGGAAGGAAGAAAGGAAGGAAGGAAGGAAGGAAGAAAGGAAGGAAGGAAGGAAGGAAGGAAGAAAGGAAGGAAGGAAGGAAGGAAGAAAGGAAGGAAGGAAGGAAGGAAGGAAAACGTGCAAAAACCAACGCGGTGGGTGGGTGGTGCATGGCCTTCATTGCTAGGTGGGCTGCATGAGAGGAGCATGCATTTCTTGCTTGCTCGAGTAATTGATTGATTGATTGATTGCTTGCTCGACTGATTGCTCGATTGATTGATTGATTGATTGATTGATTGATTGGGTTCGCCGCACGCATCCTCCACAAATTTTACCGTTTCCGCCTGTCTCGGTATTCCTGCGTCTATATCTATCTGAGCACATAGCCATTCACGAGTGTGTGTGTCAATTTCTTTCATTTTCTTAATTCTCTTAAATTGACTGACTGTCTGATTGCAGGCATACCTGGAGAACAAGAGGAACCAGTTGAACACCTACCTCCGTGCAGTCCTTGCCCACCCTGCCCTGGGTGGATGCGCCCCTTTGTTGTCTTTCCTGCAGGCCGTGCCGCATCCCCATACCCACACGCAGGCAGGCTCCTCTCTCCACGGGCATACGAGAGGCGGAAGAGGGAGCGCGTGGGTCGGGGGTCCTGGATGGCCGATTTTTCCCTCAGAAGGTGCCGGAGAGAATGGTCACTCAGTTCTGCTGACTTCGTTTGATAAGCAGCCGGGGCCCTTTGGTGAGGGTGGAGGTGGGGGGGGACTGCTGAACAACCCGGCGAGGGTATCGGGGTCCTCGAGGCCCTCACTGGCGGGTTCGGCCTCTGGGTGTGCATCGAGAACCCAGACGCCAAGAGAGAGGGCGTTGGGGGAGAGTGATGTTGATGAAGAACACACGACCCACCCAGCCCGTTTGATTCTTCAGGGCCACCAACAGCAGCAGCAACAGAGAAAATGGGCTCAGGGAGGGGTAGGGGGTCTTCCTTCAAATGGGGGGGATCATGTTGTGGAAGAAGCAGGCGCGAAGAAGCGGGGGTTGTTTTTCTTTGGGGGCCCTAGAGGGTCTGTGCCTCATTCCACAGGCCCCCTTAACGCAGTGCCTTCTTCTCTCGATGAAAAGAAAAAGTCCAAATCCGTCGGAGCGGGGCTCTTCCTTTTTGGCGCTGCAGGTGCTGCTGCCGCTGCTGGTGCCTCTGCGAGTCCATCTCGGGATCAATCAGAATATCATGCTTCTGCTGAGTCAAGACGTCAGCCCTCTGTGATTCCATCCAACGCAGCAACAGAGAGAGGAGAATCTCCCGATTGTTATGATTATTTGTCTGAAAGTAAAAGAGGCAGAGCCTCAGAGAGAGACGGGGGAGGCGCACAGGGACAAAAAGGCTCTACAGGGTTGCAGCCTGTCGCACCCGTAGGTCGTCTCGAGGCAACTAGCCATGCCCCCCACGTGCCGAATCACTATGCAGGAGGCACTGTAGGGGGGGGGGGAGGACACCAGGGACAGCCTCCTGCGCAACGACGCCATCACCATCATCACCAACACCATCACGCCCCCGCACGTCCTCGGAGGATCCAGGAAGAGCTGGAGGAGCTCAGCTTCCTCAGGGCATTGGAGGGCAGGAGGAATATGCATTTGCGCTTAGAGCTCCGCACCCTAGCAGGAGAAGTGGTCCGCCTCCGGAAAGGAGGTGCGCCCTCGGAATGTCCCCCCGAGGTTGAGTTGATTCTTCAGAAGGTGGAAGATCGGAAAGAAGAAGACGAGGTGCTGCTTTCGGGCCTCCAAGTACAAGAACAAGCTGTATAACACACACTTCTGCTTCATAAGAAGATTGTTATATCTGAATTTGAAATACAATACACATCTTCATAGATATAATACCGAAATGCACAGAATGTAACAGAATGATTAAACTAAAAAAAGTAGAGCGTAAAGTAGCTATGGTTTTAGGTTTAAAGAATAGCTGAAAGTATCTAGAGTATCTTAAATTAAGTAGGCAAAACTCCAGATGACAACAATAATTAAGAGTGGATAAGAGCGGCATCCGCCTGCATCAAGAGTGTAAAAAACAGGAGGCCGGGACAATGAAAAAAGTGTGGAATGTCGTTAGTATCTGCAGGAGGGCTGACGGTTGTATAACCTGTACAGACCCCCGTAAAGGAGGGCGACTAGGCCAAAAAAACCTAGAATTGAATTCTAAAGTTTGAATCAAAACTGACTGGAGATTAAAACTACCTACATTTACCAAACCACTATAGAATTCTTTCCCCTCCAAAAAAATAAACAGGTATTAATGTATGCACATGATAGTACATGACATACATTCGTCAAGTCAGAGCTAGTGGTAGTAAGTAGGTATTACCGGGGAAGTACCTTTAGGATTTTTTTTTCCAGAAGTAGTAAGAAGAAGTGTGCATGCTAGTGTATACATATTATTTTTCTTAGCTTGGGATTATTTGGGATGTGTGAGGAAGAATATGCCAGAGTTGAGCTTTGTCTTATAGCCTCCGGCCGACGGAATATCAAACCACCCCAGGCTTTGAAATTCCCCGAAGCAACTTGAGCGAGTCGGAGCGACGAATTCGGCCGAACCAGTGAACCGAACGTACAGCATCCACAGATACCGTGGCCGCGAGACGCTGGATGCATGGACGGAGACAGCATGGAGACGGCCTCGAGTGGGCTACATGGACCGGATCGGTGTTCAAGTCATGCAGAAGCCCCAATCGGCTAAACGAAACGCCCAACGAAGAGATCTTCCCTTCTGGAGTTAGACCACTGAATGTCAGTGTTCTTGCCCGAGATGTGTTTGCAATGTGAATGAAGAGAGGGGAAGTGACCTGTGAAAGCTTCGTCGCGTCTCTTTACCGTCTCCTTTTTTGATCTCCGGTCTCTCAAGCAGGCGCCACCTTGAAGGATCCGGAAGGAAGGTCATCATCATGGCCGTGTGTGCCCGTGATCCCACGCTTTTGGAGTCTCGACAGACAGACGTACCTGCTTTGGCTGGGTGTTCATGTTCTTCCATTTCCGTGACTGATTTTTTTCTTCGGAATCCCCTCCCCGTCTACAGAGACGGAGACGGAGCATCAGTCACGGAGACGATCCAGATGTACTCGACTGAGGGGTTTGAGGGCATTTTCTCTTTGTACTCTCATAAGCCCACGTGGATGCGACCCGAGGCACTCACCCACCTGTCGTGCATGAAACCAGAGACGGCTTTCGTGGTTGCCAAACGAAAGGGCAAGGGAGACAGAAAACGAACGGGAGGTTTCCTTTTGCTCCTTCCACTCGGCGTTCCGGAGCTGTTGGTCTCGCTCTCTGGAGCAGGGAGTAACGATGGTGGGTGGGTGGGTGTCTGTCTGTCTTGTTCGGTGTGAAAAAAAAGAAATTGTCGAAGCATTTGGTCATGTCTCACTTCTTCGCATCCTTCTGTGTCTCTTGTAGATTTTTGTCTGCAGCTCAAAAGAGCAGAGGAGGATACAGGTCCAACGCAAAGAAGCGACAGACAAGGGCTAGCTGATTCTTCTTCTTCTTCTTCTTCTTCTTCTTCTTCTTCTTCTTTGCCTGTTTTGGTGTCTGTATCTTACAATCCTTGCGAGCCTGTCACAAACAAGGAGCACAGAAAGGAGTCTCCCTCCTGTGGTCCCAGCGTGTCCCTGAAGAAACTTCTCTGGCTCCTTGTCCTCCACGTGGAGGCCCTGGCAATAAAGCGCAGGCTATCACTGGCAGCAGCAGCGGAAGCGGGAAGAGAGGGACAGACAGCAGGACCCAGATGCCGTCTGTCTCGTGAGATGGCGCTGGGACGCGACGTGTGGCGGCGCGGTTTGAAGGCTCCGTGTCTGATGTCCGGATGGGGGTGGTGCTCTTGGGATGCCTTCGGGTGTGGGGTCTCTTCCTCTGATATTCGGAGGGTGGGTGCGTTGCGTTGCGTCGGAGGATGGAGGGAGAGGGAAGAGAGAGAAAGAGACAGGCAGACAGACAGACAGACAGACAGACAGACAGAGAGAGAGACACAGACAGAGAGAGAGAGAGAGAGAGAGAGAGAGAGACAAAGGGAGAAAAGCAAGCAGACAGGAAAAAAGGCAGGGAGAGAGAACTGAGGGAGCGTCGATCCACCCGTCAGGGAAATGAGCCAGGTAGAATGCATGCGTCCATCAGAAAGCTTCCGGAAGCGTTTTTTCTTTTCCTTTTGTGGTTCTGTTCCTTTCTGTCTCCCTCTCTCACTTGCCCTTCTGGCCCACAGCTAACCGCCTTCTTTCCTTTCAGTACTGAACCTCCGAGGTCCTCTCTTTTCTTCTCCTGTTCTCTGAATTGTCTTCTCTCCTCTCATCTTGCCTCATCTTGATCTTCTCAGCCAGTCCTGTTCTGACAGGTCTTTCTTTTCTTTTCTTTTCCTTCCTCCACCGTGTTGGCGCACCATCTTGGATTGTCTCTTCAACATCATCTGAGCCCCCCCATGCAAAACACTTATCCTTTAATGAACACACATGATGTTCGACCACTTCCCTTAGTTTCTTCTTGTCCCTGCATGCAAGCATGCAGACTGTCCAAAGTCTGAGGCCGCCCTGGATGATTCTCGACGACGGATGGCAGTCCGTGGGCCCTCCCTGCGAACACCCAGACGCACCTCCTCTCCAACAACAGCTGGTGAGGAGTTTCTTTTTTGGAGTTTTCATCAAACAACTGCGCTATGCGCGTCTGCGCCAATGCGAAATGCTGTCTGTAGGGGATCAGTGCGTGCTCCTCCTCTCTCATGTTTACCGCTGTGACTCCCTTCAGTCGATCACAAGAGCACCCACAGACTCCCGAAAAACTTCCGGGTTGATAGTTTTACACCCAAGCTGCCGTGCCTGCGTGCCTGCGTGCGTGCGTGTGTGCGTGCGTGCGTGCAGGTGAGTCTGTTTCCGAACGGAAAGTTTCCAGACCTCAAGGGGATCGTGGAGGAGCTTCGATCTTCCGGGGCCTGTCGTGACGTTTTCCTGTGGCACACCTTGTCGGGGTATTGGGGGGGCGTGAGGGAGAGCGTAGTGAGTGAGTTGAGGAGACTGGATGGGGACGCGGGGGACGAGGGGAGTGGGGATGGTACTCTAAAGGGGGGCAGGGTGTCAAAAGGCGATGAAGAAGGGGAACAATGTCTCTTTTTGATGGAACCTCATTTTTCGGATGGTTAGACGGTAGAGAAACAGCGAGATTTTCTCTTTTTTCAAACACTCTTTCCGACCGCCTGGCTGCAAAAAAGACTGCAGAGCAGAGCAGAAGAGAGGCTGGAGAGGGAAAGTAAAAGGGCCCTCTGTTTGTGCGCCCGTCGGTCCGCTGAGCTTTCGGTCCGCTGAGCTTTCGTGAAAGTGGTTGAAGCTGCGGAAAGAAAGACATATTCGGCCAAATTTTGAAAATCGGTGCAGGCACAGAAAGGGTTTTTTTGCACTTTGTTGTATAGACACACACACATACACAGAGAGAGAGAGCGCGCGCGAGAGACAGACAGACAGACAGACAGACAGACAGAGACAGAGACAGAGATAGAGACAGAGGGAGAGAGAGAGAGAGAGAGAGAGAGAATGACAATGTGGGCTTTGTGAGTGGACATGCAAAATAAATGCACGTACGTCTGCATGGTCTGCTCATCTCAGGTCTCCGAGAGAATGCAGGGGCCTCCTACGGATGCGACGCGTTTCGGCACCCCCACCACCAAATTTTCTTCGCATCTCCTGCGGGAGGAAAAGAAAAAGCAAAGGGACCAAAACAGTTGCTAAAGAACTATTTTCGTCTCATGAAGGATTGGGGTCAGTAGGCAAAAACTTTGTTTCTTCCCCGCTCTCTGTGGTCGTGGATTGGCCTGCACTTATTTCTCTTTTTTGGTTTTCCCTTCTCTCTCCCCTCTTTGTTTGCCTTTTGGAGGCCAACCTCTGAAGGACATCGTTAAGCAGAAAAATAGGAAAACAAAATCGAGTGAGCAGTCACTGCTCGACAAACCTTCCTGACCGACTGCATGTACCCTCTCATCTCAGCTCACAGGCAAACAAACGCACAGAGTAATCAGGGAAATTTCAGAGAGGAAACAGGCAGACTGGTAAGAGAAGAACGTTCACTCAGTTGCTGTATTCCTCTCGTCCGTGACATCCGATTGGACAACAGATACACAAAACTCAAGGAACACAGACAAAGTAGAGCTAGAATGCTTCATTCTCTATCTTCTTCATCTGTCCCGTGTCAATCATGCATCCCTGGTGAGGATCTTTTTCTTCTTCTGACATTATAGAGAGGGAGAGAGATCTTCTGCATGCACGGTTTTCCTTCCTTCCTTCATGCCTCAGACCCCTCTCTCCCCCCCCTGTCGGTCTGCATGCAGGAGTCTCGGGTGTGTGCATTTACTTTCATACTGTATGAAAAAATCATGTATGAAAGTAAATGCAAGTAACTGCATGCAGGAGTCTCGGGTGTGAAGACAGACGGCCAGGCCCTCTTGGAATGGTTATCCTGTCGCTTTCATCATCCACAGGGAGGAGAGGGGGCAATTCCGTGCCTCCCGCTGAGAGGCCCCAGTCTTGTGCGACACTCCAGAGAGGCTCTGGTGGCATCCGTCTCCAAGATCTTCGACAGCAGTGAAGGAGGGGGTAGACTTGAAAGTCCTCATCACTGTCATAAAGAAGCAGGACACGAAGAAGAAGAGAAAGAGAAAGAGACGGAGAAAGAGGAAAAGAGAACTGTAGAACTGTGCGTCACAGCAAACGTCCTCAACTGTATGAGCGTCAGACCCTCGTGCATTTACTCTGGAGGCGTTGGTCGTTTTTGCCCTGCACAAAAAGAGCCAGCAGAAGAGGAGATGCAGGAGAACAGAGGCAGTGCCCAGGAGAAGGGAGGTGCATCTTTCATACTTCCGGGGAGGGAGAAAGGAGGGCGGGGGGATAGGAAGGGGTGGAAGCTGGTGGAGTGTGCCGACTTCTTTATGAGGAGTTCTGATGACCATGCCTTCCATATGGTTGGTTTATTGGTAGAGTAGTTCGCCACACAGTCCCTTAGAGCGAATGAATGAATAAATGAATGCATCCATGCATGGATGGATTGATGACTGAATTGCGCAAAAGAAAATGAAAATCCGACGACCACCTCCTTTCTTCCTTTCGCTACGTTGGCTCTGTGTCTTTCTGTCTGTCTGTCTGTCTGTCTGTCTGTCTTCTTGCACAATCCACCCGTTGAGAAAGGAGTATCGAACATCCGTGGGGATCCTCAATCTCTTCCTCTGATTCTAGCTGTGATGCCTTGCTATCTATGGCGTAGACTTTCGTTGACTGTGTGTGTGGAGGCGGATGCATGCACAGACATGTGCTGAGGCACGCAGCTCGGAGGGGATCCCGCGGATGCATGTGCATGCAGAGGCAGAAGGAAAATTAAAAGAAAGCAACTCTCTCTTGAAAGAAGCCTGCAGCGTAGATTCTCGAAATCGTCTTCGTTTCTTCTCCAGATGATCTCTCTCTCTTCCTCTCCCTCCCCCCCCCCTCTCTCTCTTCGTGTGTGTGTGTGTGTGTGTGTGTGTGTGTGTGTGTGTGTATTTGTGCAGGTCGAAGAGAAGGACACAGATGTGGCTGACCACATATGGTCGAATGCCGCCACTTCCGTCCTTCTGGGTCTCTTCTTCCGATCTGACTGGGACATGTTCCGTCTGGGGGAGTGGCACTCGAGGATTCACGCTCTCGGGCGGGCTGTGTCTGGGGGCCCCGTGTACATCAGTAATTCGCCTGAGAAGGGGGAGGGGGAAGGGCAACTGTTGCGCTCCTGTCTGTTCCCCTTGAGTTCGCCTTTGGAGAGAGAGAAATCGGGTTCCGGACAATTTAAAAGGAAAGAGACGGGAAGAGAATACCACCAAGAGGGGGAGAAGAAAGGAGGAGGAGAGCTTTGGAGGGAATCGGAGGCTTCCCGCGTTGTGCCTTGTTTGGGGGTGGGAGTGCCGGCAGAGGACTCTTTGTTTGACTCGGCAACTAGCAGAGACACGCGACAAGGGTCAGCCGAGCAGAGGAGAGAGAGAGAATGGTAGACAAAACTTGAAGTGGGCGATCAACTTCGTGATTTTGATTCGGGCTCCATGTTTCATCTCGATCGATTATAGATTTGGTTCACTCACATTCCCGTGAATGATGTTGGTCAATTCAGTTCTATTCTCTTCTCTTTCATTCGGGTGGGTGTTCATGCGTGAATGCATACATGCAGGTACAAGGTACTGAACGTGTGCACTGGGGGGTGGCTTTTAGTTCTCTTTGGGCTTTGTCCATGCGGTGGGTCTGCTTATAGAGGGACGGTGTCTGTGTGTGATGTTCTCCAGACATTTCCTCTGCCAGGAACGTTCTTTCGACCCAGAAAGGACGTAGAGTTTCTGTTTTTTGGAAATTTAGTGAATTCTCCAGCAGAAGGGAAGGGGGGAAGTGAGCACGACCAGGGCATCCTCGTTTGGAACAGGCTGGTTGACTGGACAAAAGAGGCAGAGAGGGAGAGGGACCCTCGGTCCCTTTTTTTGTTGGACCCAGAAGAAGGCAACGGACAGATCTTGGAAGGGAGTCGGGGGGACGAGTGGACCTGCCAACTTCATTTCATGCACTCCAGAGTCTGCTCCATCTCAAGGGTGCACACTTTCAGCCTTCGACAAACAGGAGCTGCAGGAGGTGGAGGTGGAAGAGTGAGAGTGTCACTGTGTGGGCTTGCAGGTTTGTTCAATCCTGTGGGCACACACTGCATCCCTCCCCAGCAAGTGCGCCTTCGGATAGGAGTGGGAAGAGAGAGAGGAGAAGGGGAAGAAGAAAAGTCTTCACGCCTTGTTACCGCGCTCTGTTGTATTTTCGGAGAGAGCGGTACTGCACTTTTCTGGGAGGGGCGCGAAGAGTCGCAGCAACAGAGGGGGGTCCTGGATAGTGCAGGAGAGACCTTAGGGTATGACCAGAGGGAAGAGAGTGAGGGTGAGGGTGACTTTCCCTGTTTTTGTGTTGAGAGTGACGCGGAAGACACAGAGGGGAGAAATGCAGAAGCAGATGTTGACGGGCAATCTGGGGGTCTGTGCACGTTTCTGAGTCTGGACCTGGAGACAATCTTGAAAGAGAATTCGTCATCATCCTCTGTGTCTACCGCGATCGATCGAGGATTTGTACCGAGAACATTTGGGGATCTGCCGACATGCTTTCAAATATGGCAGGACATTCAAAGCTTGTGTGGGTGTTCAGTGAAGAAAAACTCGGGAGAGGAGGCAAACGCAAAAGCGAACAAGAACAAAGGAGTCAAAGTTGAAAAGCTTCGACCTTTGCTGTCCGTGACAGACTGGCTCCGTCAGGGTTGCGTCGTTTCTTTTCATGTAAAGCGATGGCACCCTGTCTTCATTTTACCAGCTCACCATTGTCCGACTTGATACACAAGTTTCTAGACAAGTTTCTAGACAAGTTTCCATTTTGAAACCTTTCATAACACAAGTCACGGCTAGAGTCACGGAGACGAACAGAAATATTATGGGCAAGTTTATGGCTAAGTTTTGTCTAATTCACTTCAAAACGGTGACAAAACCATGCAACCTTGGGATACCTTGGGACGCCATATGAGTTGATACGTACAGAGGCATACATGGGTGTACAGGAGACGTTTTCAATACGACAACCCGCTCGCGCCTTCAATGTATTAATTAAACAAAAAAAATAAAACATTTGTTAGAACATTTGTTAAAGGAACTCAGCCTGAAATTAGGGCTAAAGATGGCCTTATATGATGCAAAACACCTTACGGTCCTTACACGTGTGCAGATGATGAGATACTTTAATACGATGTCTAGTGCTATATTCTAGCTACTAGCATGACTGACTAATTGATTAAGGTGGTTAAAGCCTATACTTAGCTAAGTTAGCCTATAGCATCCTACAGCGGTATTTAACGGTACAATTTCGAATAGAAACTAGAATTTCCATTTTGTTATATATTATATCTTTTTTAAAAAATAACATAAAAAAAATTGAAATTGTATAACTGAATCATTAACCTAATATTTATTGTGAAGCACTGCTTAAGAAATAATTATGTTAATCAAAGCTAGTTCTAGCCGTTTGAAATCAAATTGTTTACCTAAAACAATTTTTTTAGAATATTTAAAAATAACCGTAATTTGTAGACTTTTTGTTAGACTTTAAATGTATTATGCTGCAATTTTATGCATCTGCCAGTCACCCAGCCAGTGTGGTGCAAGAATTCAATATCAAATTTAATAGTCAGTTTGATTGCCAGTTTGATGCTAGCTTTGATGGGTTAATGTGATTATTTGATGGCTTCAATGCCCTTCATGAGCTGCTCAAGTCGTCGTTGGGCATCCTCCTGACTTGCTTCTGCACCAAATCATGCAGACACCCATGTGCAACCAGTACATAGAGAAGTTAGTAGAGAAGGTTAGACACGAATCAAGATGGTGCACTCGCTTTTTTGGAGCACGGTTTTCTTCTGCTGTCTCCATTCTTGTCATCTTTGCGGTGGAACTGTCAGGCATCTTTGAATGGTGGACGATTCAGTGTGCGATGGGCGTGATATGAGCAAGACCCTTCACACAAATACACACCCCACACAACTCCTCTTGGCATACATGCGGCAAAATTCTGCGCGACACGGGGATGCTGTATCGGAAGGGGGCCGGGGTGGTGGTTGAAACCTCAAAACCAAGCAAGCGAAGGGGGGAAAAGCAGCCCTCACCCAGAGGACATTCATGGAAGGAAAGAAGGACCGAAGGAAGGAAGAAAGGACGAAAAGCCGGACGTGCGGAAAAAACGAAAATAAAAAAAGTGAATGAGTGAATGAATGAATCAATGAATGAAGGGTGGGGGGAAGAAAAGGAGACAGAGAGGGAGAAAGGAAAGCAAAAGGGAGAAAGAAAGACAAACAGAAAGCGAAAGAGAAAGCGAGAGAGAGAGAGAGAGAGAGAGAGAGAGA
>JAHBMJ010003712.1:0-15383 GCA_018398765.1 Chromera velia | reverse complement strand
CCCCCCCCCTCTCTCTCTGGGGATTTCAGTCAGGAGACAAGAAAAGAAGACAGACATACAGGACTGAGGGAAACAGAGAGAGAAGCCGCATGCGTGTTTTTCTGGGCATACTTGCAGAAGATCAGAGACAGACGCTTCTTCTTTCTGTCTCCCTTTGATGGATCGATCCTTTCGTCCATCTCCTTTCCGGACCCACTCTCACCCCCACTGGACACGTGGCAATGTTATCGTTTTTCTCTCTCTTGTCTTATCTGCATGTGCATGGATGAATGAAAGAAACGAAAGACAGGCCGATTTAGTTGTCCGCCTAAATATCCATTTATTCCTCCGTCCGTCTCTGCATGGATTCATTGTGCTTGCGTGTGGGAGCGAAAGAGGAAGAGGAGCCGAGTTCTCTTTGTGCTTGACTTACAACATTCGCTCCATTTGTTCTTTCGCTGTTGTCTTTTCAAACACGTGCATTGCGATCTCCCTCCAACGAAGAGTGCCTGCCTTTCCATTCCCTTCACAAAAAAGAAAGCGTGTATGCATTTCTTTTTCTCTATTCCCTTCCTTGCCCCCCTTCCCCTCCCCCCCTCCATCGAACTTGCAGGAACTGCATCAACTTTGCGGACACGCTCTGCTCAGAATGGCTGGGGGTCGGTCGGGCAGTCAGGCAGGCAGTAGCTGTTCGTTGGCAAGCGGGAAGAGGTCAGAGAGACGCTTCTGTCTCTCCCTCCCTCCCTCCCTCCCTCCCTCTGTCTTTCCCTCTCCATCTGGCTCTCTCTCTCTCTCTCTCTTCTTTGTGTGTGTCCGTGTGAGTGTGTTTCACGGGTGTTCTTACCTCTGTGTGTGTATGTGTGTGTATATATATATATATATATACACACATATGTATATGTATATGTATACCTGTATCTGACTGTGCAGGTGGGCAATGCCCCCTCGTGGCTTCTGGCCGCCCAGACTCACGGTAGGTCTTTTTGTCTATCTGTCTGTCTGTCTCTATGGTGGTATAGGTAGATGAGCGTGTGCAGTTGAGTTTTCCCCTGCTACCTACCCTCAGTGCTTTTCTCCTTTTCTTTTCATTTGTTTTTGTTCGGTCCTCCACCGGATCCTCTTGGTGTTCGAATACTCTGAGAGGTTAAGAGAATTCACAATGAAGTGTGTGATCGCACTCTCTCTCTGCTGTTTCCCTCCCCCCCTTGTCCTCCGCCCCCCCTGCCTCCTGTGTTTTCTCTCTCTGCATGCATCTGTTGATTCATTCATTCATTCATTCATTTTTCAGGGAAGTCTCTGACCGACAGACTGGGCATGGCCGGCGTTCAGCTGAACAAAATGAGTCCGTTCGTAGGTTCATTGAGCCTCTTTCTGAGGAAATCCAGAAGCGCGGAAGGAAGGAAGGAAGGAAGGAAGGAAGGAGGAAGGGAAGGAAGGAGAAGGAAGGAAGGAAGGAAGGAAGGGAAGGAAGGAGAAGGAAGGAAGGAAGGGAAGGAAGGGAAGGAAGGAAGGGAAGGAAGGAAGGAAGGGAAGGAAGGAAGGAAGGAAGAAAGAAAGGAAGGAAAGAAGGAAGGAAGGAAGAAAGGAAGGAAGAAAGGAAGGAAGAAAGAAAGGAAGGAAGGAAGGAAGAAAGGAAGGAAGAAAGAAAGGAAGGAAGAAAGGAAGGAAGGAAGAAAGAAAGGAAGGGAGGGAGGGAGGAAGGGAAGGAAGGAAGGAAGGAAGGAAGGGAGGGAGGGAGGGAAGGGAAGGAAGGAAGGAAGGAAGGAAGGAAGGGAAGGAAGGAAGGAAGGAAGGAAGGAAGGGAGGGAGGGAAGGAAGGAAGGACGGAAGGAAGGAAGGGAAGGAAGGAAGGAAGGAAGGAAGGAAGGAGAAGGAAGGAAGGAAGGCCAGAAATGACAAGAGGAGGGAGGAAGATGGAGAGAGGGGTCAAAGTGAAAGTGTGTGAGGGCTTTTTTTTTTGGCTGCCTTTTTGACCTGTTTCGGAAGCTTGCGTTCTGCTCTGTTTTTGTGAAATACCGGAGAGAAGGCAGCCATGCGGGCAGAGAGACTGCGTGTTTGTCTGATGTTTCTGTTGCTTTCTTGCTGCATACATGTTTTGTTTTCTCTTTTTTTCTTCTCACCCGATGCTTTCCCCCCATCATTATTCATGCACCCAACCTCTCGTGTTGTTATTTCTTAAGACACCTCCCTCCCTTCCCCCCTCCCTCCCATCCCTCCATGCATTCCCTTGCCTTTCCTTTTCTTTCCTTTCCTTTCCTTTCTTTTCCTTTCCTTTCCTTTCCTTCCCTTCCCTTCCCTTCCCTTTCCTTTCCTTTCCTTTTCTTTCCTTTCCTTTCCTTTCCTTTTCTTTCCTTTCCTTTCCTTTCCTTTCCTTCCTTTCCTTTCCTTTCCTTTCCTTTCCTTCCCTTCCTTTCCTTCCCTTCCCTTCCCTTTCCTTTCCTTTCCTTTCCTTTCCTTTTCTTTCCTTTCCTTTTCTTTCCTTTCCTTTTCTTTCCTTTCCTTTTCTTTCCTTTCCTTTCCTTTTCTTTCCTTTCCTTTCCTTCCCTTTCCTTTCCTTCCTTCCCTTCCCTTCCCTTTCCTTTCCTTTCCTTTCCTTTCCTTCCCTTTCCTTTCCTTTCCTTCCCTTTCCTTTCCTTTCCTTTCCTTTCCTTTTCTTTCCTTTCCTTCCTTCCCTTCCCTTCCCTTCCCTTCACTTTCCTTTCCTTTCCTTTCCTTTCCTTTTCTTTCCTTTCCTTTTCTTTCCTTTTCTTTTCTTTCCTTTCCTTTCCTTTTCTTTCCTTTCCTTCCCTTTCCTTTCCTTTCCTTTCCTTTCCTTTCCTTCCCTTCCCTTTCCTTTCCTTTCCTTTCCTTTCCTTCCCTTCCCTTTCCTTTCCTTTCCTTCCCTTCCCTTCCCTTTCCTTTCCTTTCCTTTCCTTCCCTTTCCTTTCCTTTCCTTCCCTTTCCTTTCCTTTCCTTCCCTTCCCTTCCCTTTCCTTTCCTTTCCTTTCCTTTCGTTTCCTTCCCTTTCCTTTCCTTTCCTTTCCTTTCCTTCCCTTCCCTTTCCTTTCCTTTCCTTTCCTTTCCTTTCAAGGGACGCAATCAGATCGACCGTCGGTGTCATCTTCGAGTCTGGTTGGTTGGAGTTAGTTGACCCGCATGCATCTCTCTGCTCTTCTGGAAATATGCCGCGATCGATACATAAATGAACGAATGAATGAATGATTACATGGATGGTGTGGGTGCATGCAGAGAGCGCTCTCGATAAAGCTGACGAGGTCTGTCGATCAATTCTTTCTCTTTTTTCCAGTTGCTTCATTTTTCCTGCTCTTTCTTTTTCCTAGTCCTGCCTTCTTTCTGTCGATTTGATGATTTTCTTGTTGGTCTTCAACTCGTCCGTGCCTGCCTGCCTTTTAGTCCGTCACTTCGATCGTTCGCCAGAAGGTCTTATTTCAATGAGCTCTTTCTTCACTAACCTCTACTGGGCATCGTGCAGGAGTGCGCAGTTTCTTCTCATTTGTTTGAAAGAGAAAGTCTCTGTCCTTGGAAATATTTGTTGCTTCCAAGTGAGAAGAAAAAACAACTTGTTTCTTCTCATGTCGGCTGACTGACTGACTGACTGACTGACTGAGTGACCGACTGACTGACTGAGTGACTGCCTGACTGAGTGAGCGACTGACTGACGCACGCACTGCCTGACTGCAGGATCTGAGGGTCTCTGCAACGATGACGAAGGCGGCCAAACATGTGAGTGAGAAGATGTGTGTGTATGTGTGTGTGTGTGTGTGTGTGTGTGTGTTTTAGTGAGAGAGAGGGAGAGAGAGGAGCGAGAGAGAAAGGAAGTCCAACAGAGTGGCGGTTTCATTCACGCAGAGAGAGACAGACAACCACTCTCATTCCTTGTCAGACGGAACTCCGCCATTGTCCATCCATCATCACTCATTCAGCAGGCAGGCAGGAGAATAACAGGATCGATGCGGAAGAAAAGGCAGAAAGCACCGATATGTTTCCTTCCTTCCTTTCTTTTGCAGACTGCCACTATGCTGACGGCCTCTTGGTCTGCCTTTGCGACGATGGTGACTGACGGCTTCTCCCTGCGTCCCGACGAGCTTGCGGACGGGGAAGGCTTCGAAGATGCAGAGGAGGACATGGAGGGGGCAGGAGAGGGAGACGTGGACTGGCAAGACACATCGGATGACACAGACATGGAAAGTGAGTGAGTGAATGTGTGTGTGTGTGTGTGTGTGTGTGTGCGTGTGTGTGCGTTTGTGTGTGTGTGTGTGTGTGTGTGTGCGTGTGTGTGTGTGTGTTTGTGTGTGTGCGTGTGTGTGTGTTTGTGTGTGTGTGCGTTTGTGTGTGTGTGAGAGAGAGAGAGCGTTGTGTGAGTGTGTGTGTCGAGGCGCGAGGATCGAGAATGTATGTGTGAAGATCGTAGAAGAAGACCGAACGGAACGAAACCAACCAGCATTCACGCAGGCAGGCAGGCAGGCAGGTGAATGAATGGATGCAGCAAAGAAGAGAAAGATAGAGGGCAAATTTGCCAAAAAAACAAAGAGATGGATATGGACCTTTCTCTTTTTCCTTTCGTCTTGCGGCTTCCTGTTCTTTCTTTTTTTTTTGCTTTCTCGGAAGCACTACCAGGTTCGGGAGGCTCTCTCTCTCTCTCTCTCTGTGTGTGTGAGAGAGAGGGAGAGAGAGAGAGAGAGAGAGAGAGAGAGAGAAAGTTTCGACTTTTGCCCGAAGGGTTCGGTAGGAACTTGTTCATCTTTTCTTTCTGTCTCTCTCCTTTGCATCTGACAGCTTCTTAGTCTGGTGTGTGTGTTTCAATGGAGGGGGCGTTGTCTTCTAGGTTCGGCCATGTCTGTTGACTTACTGAGATATCTTCCCGTCTTTCCGTTTTTGCCAGATGAGACACGCCTCTGTGCCATGCTGTGATGTGATGTGATGGAATGGAAGGAGAGAACTGAACCTGGCAAGAGGCTGCGTGGAGAGAGGAAAACTCAGTCGGAGCTGCAGGGACCCTCCCTGCAGGTCGTTCCTGCACAACCAAACCAATGTGATGGTGACCACCTGCGGCGCACTTCATTCAAATGCACCAATGTGATGATAAATGCATCCATGCACAGGTGTATGCATGCCTGCGTGCGTGTGTGTGTGCATGCAGGGTTCAACAACCCTTTCGAAGCTGGGCACCCTGGTTATGGTGTTGCCTCGAGGCGATCCACAGGAAGGTCGAAGGAAGAAGAGGAGGCTCAGATGCCGCCTGGGCGAAAGCTCGTGAGGGGCTTCTCACTCTCGGCAGCGATTCCTGGTCAGTCAGTCAGTCAGTCAGTCAGTCAGTGAGTGAGTGAAGGGGACGGGCGAGGGGTGCAGCATGGGAGGGAAGTCTTGGGTGTGTGTGTGTGTGTGTGTGTGTGTGTGTGGAATTCTTCAAATGATGTCAAAGCAATGAGCGGAGAATGCAGGGAGGGCGTGGGTCTGACAGGAGAAAAAGAAAGTGCGAGGGGTTGGCTGTATGCCTTCAGAAAAGTACGCCCAGTGTGAATTTTCAAGAACCTAACTGTCGGTGCATGCGTGCAGGAAAGACATTGTTTGCATCTGGTTGGACCGAATTGATCAAAGACCTCTCCCACCCTGTCTGCTTCTGTGATGCACCCTGCGCAAAGCCTCACGCATTCATCCAGCGCCAAGTAAGGCAGCAAGGCCCTCCGTGGCCATACAGAAAGAGAGAGAGAGAGAGAGCGCGCTTTCGGCCAAGGTTTTGCAAATTGTGTCCGTGTGTTCATGTAAGTGTACGCGAGTTCTTCATAAGAAAATTCATTACCGATTTCTGTCGACAGGGGGGAGCGAGGATGCACGGAGACGGTCTCTAAACTTGAACGGTGGCAACGACTTTTTCGGACATGAAGATGGAAGGGGCAGGGAGAAGAAGTCTGCTTCTTTCGGGGCAGAGAGGGAGACCGCGTCGGGCATCACGGGCATGTCAGGCACTGGGAGAGAAAGGGAAAGGGCGCCTCTTGCAGGAGTAGGAAGAGCATCGGGGGAAGAGTGCCAGACATCCGCAGCAACAAGACGGCATCAGTGGAATAGAGCCAGAAGTCAGTAACTCAGTTTGTGTGTCTCGAGATTATTCTGTGTTCTTCTCTGCCTGGCTCATGGAGTGCGCATACAAATATTCTTTCGACTTAAGGCGCTTAGGGAATTGGTATGGAAGACAGACACCGAAAGACCTAGAGAGAGAGAGAGAGAGAGAAGGAGTCTGCCTGTCTGTTTGCCTGTCTCCTGTCGGACCCTCTCTCCTTCTCTCGATCCTTTTCCTTCGGATCGAGCCTCCCTATGTTCTCTCTGTCTCTCTCTCTCTCTCTCTCTCTCTCTCTGTCTCTCTCGGCTTTCAAATTCGCGTCGAAGTTTCCGTGCACTCAGTGGAGTACTGCCTTTTTCTGTCTGTCTGCACACTTACTTGCGCACACATGAGTGAGTGAGTGAGGGAGTGAGTGAGTGAGTGAATGAATGAATGAATGAATGAATACGGATGCATCTTTCCTCTTTCTTTTTTTGTTTGTTTGTGCAGCCGCCACTGCTTCGAAGGGGTTCTCATCAGCCTTCGGATTCGGGGCCTCTCTTGGGAAGTCGGGGTATGGGTATGGTAGGAGAGAGAGGGACAGGGAGAGGGGGGGGGGGCAGTCGCCTGGTGGAAGAGAGAAGTCGAGAGGGGGGGTAGGAGTAGGGGCTGCTGCAGGAAAGAAAACTGAGAGAGGGGGGGGGGCTGCAGATAATGACGAGGCCTCCTTCCGGTTGGAGAAGGAAGGCGACAGCAGTCCGGACATTCCGTGGCCCCAGAGGGTTTCTTCTGAGGAAAAGGAAAAGGAACCGCAGCAGCAGCAGCAGGGAAGCAATAGAGGAAGGAGAAAGAGGAGCAGATTTTCGCTTTCTTTCTTGGGAGGGCGGCAGGTGGAGAGGGAGACGGAGACGCCCACCTCTCTGTTTGGCAAGAAGAGACCGGGGACAGGGGGGAGAGAGGAGGAGGGCCAGCAGGGAATGTCCACGTCCCCCTCGACAGCAGTCTCAGCGTCCGCATGTGCATCTGCAGCATCACCTGCGTCTGTGTCTGTCCGTTCTTCCGCTGCTGCCCTGGCATCTGTGGCGGCTGCCAGGCAGGCGGCCGTCTCAGTCTCCACCCAGCAGCAGCAGGGCAAGGGAAGGGGAAGGGCACAAAGAGGAGAAGGGCTCCAGCCGAAACAGGTCGGGAGGGAGGGAGGGGTGCTGAGTGATGTCTGTCTGTCTGTCTGTGTCTTTTCCTTCCAGCTCTCGGGGATGGATGCGTGAGGCCGTTCACAGGAGGCGCCCCGCTTTCTGTCTTTGTGTCAGTCAATTGCATCGAGTGATCGCATCCTTCCTTCCTTCTTTCCTTCCTTGCTTCCTTCCATACTTCCTTTTTCGGCGTGCAGGTCGTTGAGTGGGTGCGTGACCAGAAGAGTGGTCGTCTGGTGCCACTGTCTAGCGTGAACAACGAAAAAGAGAATGGAAGAGAGAAGGAGACAAAAGAAGTCGATTCCTCCAAAGGGAAAGGACCTGCCGATGTTCCCTTTCTCTTCGGAGGACCCGAGGGGAACGGAGACGGAGTGCTTCAGAACGGAGACGGAAAGACAAAGCAGATTCTGAAGAAAAAGAGGCAGCAGGAAGAGGAGAATTCACAGGGAGGAGGAGGTGAAAGAGTCACTGTGAAGGCTGAAGATTCCTCTCCGTCCTCTCCCTCGCTGAAGGAAATTTTTGTCGCCCCCCTAGCGGCTCCCCTCGTGCAAGGAGCAGCAGGGTCATTGACAAGACCGCCCCCTGTGCTTCTTCAGCAGGGGCACTCAGGCGGAGGAGGAGGAGAGTGTGGGGCCGTCTCTCAGAGAGAGAATAGGAATTTGATGGCGCAACAGAAGCCGGGGTCTGTCTCTGTGCCTGCTGTGTCTGATTCTGTTGGACTGAAAATGGACAGAGGCAACCACAAGGGTGCCGCATGGGATGAGAGGGTTGCACAGCAGCAGCAGTCTTCTCCTACCGTCATGACGGGGTCGGGCAAGGAAGGCGTCTTCGGTGAGACCCCCTCTCTTCCTGTTTCCCTTTCCCTCGGCAGGACGCGACTGACCGCAGCGCCGTCCGGGGGCCCTGCCGGTGGGGGGGGGGCACGGGTCCTGCTGAGTAGGGGTGCGATTGTGGGTTTAAACAATCCGAATTCGAAGCTTCCGTCTTCTTCTTCTTCTTCCTCGGCACGGGAAGGGAAGGGGGGACACAGTCAAACGAACACGACTCGAACCGTTCCCTTTCCATCAGAGATCGAGAGCCCGCAAGGAGAAGAAGCAGGGGATGACAATCAGAACAACTCGTTTAGCCTCACCCCCTTTTCAGCCCAGCCCCTCCGGCCTGGCGCTTCTCCCTTGCCCCTCCCTGTACCGTTGAGTGCCGACGACACACCCGCAGATTCCCTCCAGTCCTCTCGCAGTGCCTCTCCGCATCCCCTCCCGTCCCAAATGGGGATGCCTCCAGCACAGGCCCTCCACTCAAAGGGGGAGTCAAACAGGGAAAGAGAAAGAGAAATTACGGGGCACACGACGACCTCCCGACCCCTCGCCCTCTCAGAGCCCCCCCGGGCTGCTTCGTCTGTTGCCGGAGTATCAGAGCCTTCTGGAGGATCCATGCAGCAACAGCACGAGCAGCACCAACAGATCACTGCCGCACAATTTCAGGTGCGATGATGCATTTACTCGACGGTTGCTCACCCTCTTTCTAATTAAACTTCAGAAGTAAAATTTAGCGTATCCCTAAAAAGGCGATCATTCGTAACATAACAAGCCCGTGTGACGAGTCAAACGGTGTAAGTGACACGGTGTCTGATGGCGTGTCATAATTTGAATCACTTCATTCATCTGAAAGCATCGGTATTTTACTGAATAATCAATGAAAACACCGATTTCAAAAAATATTTATAAAACAATAGGATAGGATAGGATAGGATTTATGTTTTGGGTCATCCCGCGGTCCACTGCCGGGCCTCGACTTGTACTGTTGAGAGGGCGCTCTAGAGGCAGATACCTTGAAAACCTGTAGGCTGCAGCGTGCAGATCGAGCGTTGTAGGCTAACCTAGGGATAGCTATCGTATCGATATCGTATCGCATCGGTATCGGTATCGGTATCGAAGTATCGACTATCGGTTCTTTCTTGAGTGGCTGAGTATCGGTGTTAAGGCCTACTTAGAGGGGTTGGCGCTAGTAAGTGCTTGCAGAGGTTCAAGGGTCTTCAGGGCTTGATGTCGCTGGAGCGGTTCAGGTTGATCCCTAGTGACAGACTCGATCGATGTCAGGAGCATGGAGCTTTCCTGCGATTCAGCGATCGATCTGATTTTATAGTAGTCTTCCAGAAAGTCTTTCAGAAGTCTTTCATGTGATTTCGATCGAAATGCAACAGGCCAAAATCTGTATAGTACAGGACGTTAACGTCCCATCTCTTTTCTTGTTGATGCTTAAAAAGGCAGGTAGCAAGGATTGAACCTATGATCTTCTGTTTATTAATGTTGTATATTAACCACTAAGTCATGAACATAAGCGACACACACCATTCTCTTTTGCTTAGCACTATTTTCAATTAAGTCAATTTATTTAATTCTCATTTTCTTTCTAGTCACGCTTTGATAGCGCATAGCATTCGCCCCTTTCTAAGATCGAGATTCCATGCTCGATTCATACATGATGTAATCGCATAGCATTCGCTCCTTTCTAGGCAATTAATACTATATACAGTTCAGTACGGTCGTTAAAAAAAAATTTTAACATTCCTGATGCTTCACCGATTCTTAAGGTTGTATTTTTTTTTTCTCTTTTCTCTTTTTTTTTCTTCTTTTTTTTTTTACTTCAAAGACTGTTTCAGATCGTGTGTTCTTATGACGATTCTTTTTTTTTTCAGCACCGCATGCATGTAGTAATACCGTAATGTACTCATAGACACTCTTGCACATTAGTTATGCGCATGCACACACCATATACAATTCGCGCACTGACACGTAGACTTCACAGACTCATTGAACGGATTAATCGAGCTAAATCATGAGGGAAGCCGCACATTTAATCCAATCAACGATCCACGTACCGCCGGAGCATCGCAGCACATCATCACAGAGCAACACTCAGAGCAACATCGCGACGCATGTTTCATCGTACCTCATCGCAACGCATGCATGCATCATTGTAACACCTTAATTATGAGCGCGCGCGGCCCCGCAAAGTACTCGAGATCGCGCGACCGCGAGGGAGAAAAAAAAAATTTCACTGTCCGGCGCGCCCAATTCTCTCCATCATGACCTTCACCTTGGTCACCGCCCAGGTTCGAAAGTCCACTGGGTATCGGATACATCTGTACGCGGGGTTCTTCCTCCTCTAAACTTTGCCCTCGATGCTCTCCACGAGTCTCTCTCTTCCCTTGATTACTCTCTTTGCTTTTTTCTGGGCCGCCACTTCCTCCTGTTTGACATCTTCCTGCTTGATGACATGCGGGAGCATGTCAGGGTTGATGTTAGGTTGCTGGAAGACTGGATGAGGAGACTGCAGGGCGAAGGGGTTGTATCGGTGAGTCTCCTCTTTCTCGGTCTCGCTTTTTGTCGTTGTGGTTGGTGTGGTAGCCTCTGAGAGGTTCTCTCTCCATGCTGCGGCTCCTTCCTCAGTCTGGGTATCTGTGTTCATAGCGGCTTGGATATGTGCTTTAGCTTGGGAGGAGAAGGAGTGTGGGATCGGCATCTGGTTCGGATAGTCAGGGTACGGGGTAGAGTAGGTGCTGGGACCGTTGTTTGCGAACATGTTGGCTTTTGTTTCCATAGATGTAAGAGTTTCTTGAAGAGGGAAGTGGTTATGATCAGGCTTAAGAGGATTTGGATTTTAGCTGGTTCAACTTGATCACAGTGATTGAAGAATAGGGTTTGAAGAAAGTTGCCAAAAGTTTTGAAGAGGGTCGATCGAGATGTCAGGCTTGCAATTTCTTTGTGAGGAAATTTTTGGTCAATCGATTCGGCCGGCTGTCAGCCGAACATACGTGTCTGTGCATGTCTCTTATTCGGCTTTCAGCCGATTTCGGTCGAAAAGAATCGGTTTTCGGACGGGGAAAGGCCTCTCTTTTCCGATTTTTTGCCTTTTCGACGTGTTTCTTTCGGCCGCTTGCCGGTCGCTTCTCGGCCGATCCCCGGCCGAATTTTTGTTCTGCTGTCGTCTCCTGTAGCAAGCTCTCGACATCTTTCACGGCTCAGCTTGAGATTTAGTGTCGCTCGTGCCGATTGCTCGGTATCTCCCCCCCCCCTCCTTTATCTTTGGGTTACTCTCTGGTGTCAACTCTTGTCATGAGTTTTGCAGATACTACTCTGAGTCTTCCCATTCTGGTGTAACTCTTGTTTATCGCGGTCAGTCACTGCCTTGCTGTTTGACGTGTGGTCATGCCTTCTTCTATTCTCCAGTAGTGTCGCTGTACTCTGTAGTGAGTCTCTTCTACCTCGGTGCACCCTTTCACTCCAGGTCAGGTCAAAAAGTGAGGTCGGTCCATGATATGCCAATCCTACCGTATCTTTTGTGATGATCAAGCTGCTGTTGTCTGGTTGCATACTCGTCTCTTCTCTGACTCATCCTTGTGTTGCTCCCTTTTTCTGTTTGCATCTTGCTGGTTTACATCTCTGTGGACTGGATCCGACATTCGAGTCCTCCTTCATGATCCATAATGTCATCGATACATCAATCTTTATCGTCGAGTCCTTCCACTACGAGTCGATCGTACGCATGCAACATGTGTCTCCACATCTCCATCGTCCTCTCACCGTTCCAGCACATCTCCTCCGTTCTCCTCTCCGTCCATTCTCGGCATCGCATTGATCATCCACTGTGCTTTCTTCCACGAAAGGGATCCCTATACTCACGTCCGCGGCAAGGATCTCTCTGCTTACGTCTACGGCAAGGATTTCTCTGCGTGCGTCTATAGCAAAGATCTCTATGTCTACATCTACGGCATGGATCTCTATGCATCTTCCCTACCTCGTCGCCATCTTCTTTTTCCTTCAGGTGGGCACTTTCAAAAAAAATTGATCAGAACGGTCTTTCTTTCTCTCTCTTCTCGCATTTCCTGTCACGTTGTCCTCGTCTCCCTTCTCTTTCTTTTCGCAGTTCTTGTCACGCTATTCTCTTCTCCCTTCTCTTTCTTTTCGCAGTTCTTATCCTTTTGTTGCCTCTTTTCGAGTACATGAGTGTATCGCCCCTTTCTATGCTCTAACTTAGGCTCACTGGTCATTCATTTACTCGCTTCCTTTCTCTTTCTGTTTCTCTCTGATGCTTGTCTGTTTGCAGGGCTCTCCGAGGCGGTGTAACTCGACGTTCATTGTCAAGTCGTTCGTCGACGTCTCTTTTTCAAGTCTCGCCATTCTCTGCCATCTCTATCCGTCTCCTGCTGTCTTTTGTCTTTTTGTGTCTTTGTTTCTTTTGTTTTCAAAGGAGTGGGTGGTTGATTGGGTAAGTGAAGAATGAGGGGTGATTGGGTGAGTGAGTAGATGCGGGTGAGTGAAGAAGGTTCTCATAGACTGGTTGATGGGTGAATATGTATGGGTGTGGTCGTTGAATCGTGGCACACTCAGCCTTCTGCTGAGTGCCCATACTATTCGCACCCTTTCAGATGCAAAGAGTAAATACACCGAAGTGCCAACCACTTGTGAGTTTAGAGAATTTGCTTGTGTCTGTATGAGCATTTTTTTTTTTGAATAAGCCTGGGCGCGAAGCTTGGTTCGGTATTTGTGTATGTGTGTGTATGTGTGTGTGTGTGTGTGCAGGTCGATGATGATGTACTGGGGAGCGGGGGCCCAGTACGAGCGATTGAGTGGTGACCTTACCTCTCCCTGGGAGGTCTTGGTGGTGTGAGTGGCCAACTCACCCCCTGGGGGACCTTTTGTGCGCATGCGTATGCGACTTCTCGCCGCGAAGGCGTCAGGATCGGAGGCTGTGAGTTGTATGTGCGCCTGGCAGGTCAGTGTTATCTGCCTTTATTTATCAGTCACCGATCGGTACGCGGTGCTGCTCCAGGGAGGGTTTGTGTGTATAGGTGCATACGTGGATGAATGGGTGATTGGGTGGATGGATCGATGGATGGATGGGTAGATGGGTGGGTGGGTGGATGGATGGATGGATGAATGGATGGGGTGGATGGATGGATGGATGGATGGATGGGTGGGTGGGTGGGTGGATGGATGGATGGATGGATGGATAGATGGGGTAGATGGATGGATGGATGGATGGATGGATGGGGTGGATGGATGGATGGATAGATGGATGGATGGATAGATGGATGGGTGGGTGGGTGGGTGGGTGGATAGATGGATGGATGGATGGATGGATGGGGTGGATGGATGAATGGATGGATGGATGGATGGATGGATCGTTGTCGGTTTGAGGTTTTCTACACCTAATTTCTCTTTCGAGATGACTTGATGTTTATGCAGTTTAACTGCTTTTCGAGTTTTTGGGTTTGCTTCATTTTGATTTAATCGATCAAATTTTTTTTTCGAGGTCTGGCAAGGAGTTACGGCAGAGAGGCATTTGGCGGAGCTCTGTGTTCGGTCTTTCTCTATTGATCAATTCCATTAGTCACTTAATCGATCCTATCGTTAGCGGCAGCATGCTTCAGGTCCGTTCGATTTCGACTTGAGGTATTCTCCATCCGTCATGGATTCATGCAAACATTCACTTCATTCATATATGGATCATGCAGACATTCATTTCCTTCATCATTCATGTCATCATAAATTGTTCTCGGTCTGGCTTCCTTCATTTTGCTTTCATGATTTCCGTCCCTCTTTTAACTTTTGGTCCCTCCTCGAATTCTCGAATGAGTGCAGGACAGTCGCAGTCTTCTCCATCGGTCCACCACGACTCGTCCGGGAACCCCTCATAGACGAGTGAGTATTGAACTTTCCCGTCTTTTTCTCTTTTTCCTATGACTTCTTTCACATTGTAGTCTGACATCGCACTCCTGTTCGGGTCTCTGTCTTCTTTTTCAACCATTTGCTTCTTCTGTCTCGTCTTTTTCTTTTCGGTCTCAAGGGAATGCTTGAACGGCAACACGCTTTCACTCTGTGCGGAAGCCGAGCTTTGCTGTTCGATTACTTGCCAGTAGATGGCTTCGAGAACGATCCTTGCAGAGTCATGGTTTGTGAGTGTGTCCTGTTTGTTTCCAGCAAGTTCTCTTCTTTCTACTTTCCAGTCTCCCTTTCTGTCTCGAGCTTTCCTTACAAGTGCTCCTTCCAAGAAATGCAATGTGAAGTGCTGTTCTTCTTTGACTGTCCTGATGTTTTCTATTCTCGCCTTGATTCGTTCTTTCACCTGCAACTCTCCTGCTGAGTGATAGTAAAAGAGAATGGTCTCTCCTTCCCTCAACGGCTTTCTGTCGGGAAAGAAATCGAATCCCTTTTCCGGAAGCGGTCGAGTTTCCGTTTCCATTTCCTCATCCTCCTGTTCTTTGTTGTCTCCGTCTGCAGGCGATCTGATCTTCTTCTCTATGTCTGTTTCTTGTCCTTCTTTTTTCTCAGGTTGGTCGTTCTGTTCTTCTTTCCTCGCATGCGTGTTGAAAATCTCTTCGTTTTCCTTGTAATCTCTGCTGAAGTACGGTTTCACTCTGTGTCTGTTTACCGTTTGGCTTGATTGGCTTCCCGGCTTTTTGATGACCAGAGTGCGATTCGGTCTCACTTGCGTGATCATGTACGGCCCCTCATACAATGGTGCGAGTGCTTTGCTGATTCCTTTTTGAGTAGGCGGCTTTTCCAGCCACACGTACATGCCTTCTTTGTATTTCAGTACTTTCTTTGGATCGATGCGAAGCAGTCTGAGCATTCTCTGCTGTGCTGCTGCCTCAAAAAGTTCTCTTCTATCTTTCGATTCATTCCGCAGCTCAGCGAGAAGCTCAACGTACTCGGATGGGAAGACAGGTCCTCCTGCTTCTGTTAGTGAAACGAGGTAATGCAGGGGGTGGTTTGGCTGTCGTTGAAAGAGATAAAAGAACGGAGAAACTCCTGTGCTCGTGTGTACTGCAGAATTGTGAGCGAAGGCAGCAAAAGGAAGGAAGTCTGTCCAGTTTTTTTGGTTTTTGTCAATGTAGCAAGAGAGCACAAACTGCATGTCTTTGTGGAAGCGCTCAAGTCTTCCGTTAGTCTGAGGGTGATAGCTTGTTGTCTTTACTTTGTCGGTCCCGACTAAATGACATACTGCCTCCATGATCTGTGCGAGCATGTTACTTCCCTGATTGGAAAGAAGCCTGATTGGCCTCCCGTATCTGCAGAGAATGGTGCAGACTAAACTTTGGGCGATCGTCGATGCCTTGGCGTCTGGAACGGCATCCACCTCAACCTATCTGCTGGTGAGGTCCATGTATGTGA
>JAHBMJ010003703.1:61186-88259 GCA_018398765.1 Chromera velia | reverse complement strand
CACTCATCCATCTATTTATCCATCTATCCATCCATCCATCTACACACACACACACACACACACACACACAGGCAATCACAGGGAGAGAGAGGAAGAGGCAAAGGGGAAAGACAGGCTCCCCTTCTTGCCGTGGATTTTACAAGAGTTTTGTTTCTGGACTTCTGTTGTCAACTCTGCCTTCACGCCTCCCTCCTGCAGGCCGGAGGTGGGCCAGCAGCAGAAACCGGGGCAAACCAGATCAAGGGGAGAACGGGGGGGAGTTTCTCTCGGTTGAGCGCTTCAGCTGTGCTCTCAGTTTTGTCTCAAAGCGTCCTCTTCTCCCTGTAATCAGCGCATCAGAGTACTCGACGGATCCCAAAGAAAACTGGAATCTCTTCGTGAAGGAGGACAGGCCGGGGTCTGCTCAGGAAGCCTGTGCGCGTGCTGAGGCGATGGCCTTTTTCGATGGGCCCTCGAAGGACAGAGGAGAGACCCTCATGCAAGTAGCCACCTCCTCGAAGATGGTAGCAGCACTCTTCTCGGGACACCACCACGATAACGACTACTGTGCAGTTGCCGCAGACACGCCGGTGGCTTTTTGCTATGGGGGCACTGCAGGGTACACAGCCGAAACCTACGAGAAGGCAAAGCTTTTTGGACCCAGACCAAAGGGCTCGATCCTAGAGCGGCAGGCTCGAATGATCTACTACACACTGCCTGAGAACGGCAAGGCAAAGCTTGCCACCCATTTGATCAGAGATGCATATAAAGGGGGGACAGAAGTGGGTCCGGAGACTGTAATTCCTCTTCGTTGACGCAACGTTAGCATGATGACGAATGCAGTGATCATATTTTGCAAGCCAAAGATTTTTTATAAATTAAATCTTAGTCAAATTAATCAATATAGTTTGAATTATAGTCAGTGTGACCTCGCAAATTAGCCTTAGCTAGGAATATGTTCTAATGTTTTTAATTCAATAACAATCTTCTTTAAAAACAGGAAATATAAGAAAAAATATGAAATATGCTATAGGAAATATGTAAAAAGAAATAATCGTCAGTATCATTTTATGTTATAAAAACTCTCAATCATTCTGATTTGTCCCCACTGGCATTGATTTAGAATGGCTACCACTAGCTAAAGGTATGCGTACCAGGCTATCAAAAAACAAGCTTATATATTGAAGTAAGACATGTTTAATAATTTTAATTGAATTTGTTGAATGGTTTGACTCTGCAAATTAGAGTAAATTTAAGTAAATTAAATCAAAAACTTAAGCAAAATTACTGTAGTTGAAATTATATAATTTAAATTTAAAATTTCAAATTGAGAGCTATCATTATATGTTGTAATTACACCTAGTAATTACACATCACAAAAAGGTTGACTAGAGACTAGTCTAAAATCTAATTAAGTTGAAGCAGAAGCAAAGTGTAAAAGACGTCGTAATTGAAAGGAAAACAAAAATGGAGATAAAGCGTGCATCTGTAAAGTCGATCTATAACCTTTTGAAAAGTTGAGAATACTAGTGTCATTCATGCATTCCTGCGCATTCTGAAAAGTGGAAGAGGTGCTCGTTTGCATTTGCCCACCTCTCAAGAAAGGTGGGTCGAGTTGCATTCTGCTCCCCTTTCCGGCGACTGGAACTCCGATGCTCCACCTCCTGTCTGCTTGTCCGGCTGCTTGCACTGCACAAAAGCACGAAAGCCCCGCCGGCAGATACAGGTATGCAGAGAGCCTGAGGCAGAGAAGGACAGCCCATGTTTTCTTTCGCTTTTCTTTTTCAGTCAGGCAAACAGAGAGGCGGAGAGACAGACAAGTACTCATATCAACCGACACACTTTCTCCGACGTATACCGAATCAGTTTGCAGACGCAGACCTAAACCACACACACACACACACACACACACACACAGACAGGGACAGAGACGGAGACAGAGACAGAGAGGGGAAGCAAGAGAGAGTCTGAGACAGAAAAACAGAGGGAGAAACAGGCGACGCATTTCTCACTGGTCTTAACGAACCAGTGGGTACGCTTTATGCCTGGTCATCCACATACAGAGATTAGATAGTTTGTGCTCTTGAGAACAAGATGACGACTGAATCAGACTGTACTCCTTTCTTATGTTCTCTTTTCCATCATTCCCTCGCAAATCCATTTTTTTATTGCTGACCTGATAAGACCCGCTACTCCCAGAGCCCACAGAAAGGGCCACACGAGGAGTTCCCACCCCACAAACACGAAAGTGCCTATCGCCACGTCCTCCTCTGCCCCCCCCCTCCCCCCCCATAGATCGAAACCCTCGAGGAAAGCGTCCAAGAGAAGAAGAAGGACGGAGACCCCCCCCAGGAGGCAACACAAAAGCTGTCCCGCAGTCTCCCAAAGAAGGACACGCTCCACCCACAGACTCCTCCACCTTCCTCTCGAGGCTATACCGGGCACGTCCTCCAATTCGATCACAGACCTGCAAGGAACACTCGATCGATTGATCATTCTGATTCCTTTTTCTTCCTCCATTTTCGCGTCATTTGTGAGAGTGCCTTAAAAAGAGTCTCTGCACACGTTTTCTCACACTCTTGTTGATGCCCACAGGTATGTTGACTTTAATGGAATTCATGCAAGCATGCCAACGGAAACGAAGTCAGCCAGACTCGACTTAAAAGTCGCCTCACGGCCTGGCTTTCTTTCTGTGTCTGTCTCAGTCGAATTCTCAGACTACCCCCCCTTACCGACCCTCTCATTGTGTACAGAACGCTTTTGCCCCTTTTGGGGGGTACAGGGGCGGCTTGTCCTTCCTCCACCTTTCCGTCTTCATTTCTTTTGTTCTTCCCGTGCAGGGATGTGAATACGGAGGGATGCTTCTTTCTGGCGGCCTCTATCAGTGCCCTGTCGTGTGCTTTGGCTGCTGCCCTGCTTGCCGCCTCCTCCCTTGCCCTCCTCTCTCTGAGGAAGGCCTGCAGGGGAAGGCGCCTCTTCGGGAAGACGAAGAACTCAGACCTCAACAGAGACCCCACGAAGACGGCAGTCAGAGAACCCAGAAGAGTGCCGAGACTCCAGTGAACCTCCGTCACGGGACAGGAACAAATCTGCATGCAGAAAGAGACAGACAGACCGAAAGACGGGGGGGGTATAGGCGTAGTCGAATATGCAAACAAAAAGCATTTGTTCCCTTCTCAGTATGTCATGTTTATGTGTCTGCCTCCCTTTGTGTGTAAGTTTGTATGTGCGGATGCGTAGGCGTGCGTGTGTGCGTGCGTGTCTCCCCATGAGTTCTCTCATTCGAACATCAGGAGATGCATCTGATTCCCTGCATGTCACAAAGATCGAGGCACACACTTACAATAAATCAAAACGCACCGCGACCCTGCAGACGCTAGCTGCAGACGCATTCACAGCAACTCATTCAGTGCCTCTGAAATGCATTTTCACATGCGTAAGCGCCGACATAAATGTTCATGACATAATTCCCAAACCCACCAGCGCCCCTGTTGCAACCCGCGCCGCCATCAGCGCGGCCTCTCCGAGAAGGTCAGTCTCCCCCGTCAGGCGGGACGGCAGGATGACGGCAAAGAGGAGGGCGTCCCTCAACATCACCTCCCTGCAAGCGTGCGTGCGTCAGTGCATGCAATCCATTGTTCGTCAGAGCACTTCTTTGAGCATGAAGGAGGTAATGCGCTTGTTCTTTCATGTGTACATCCTTTTATGATCGGACCTGTGTATGTCAGTAGCTACGCCTGTGTGAAGTTAGTGTGCTGCAAATCACTGATGGGATCCATGCAGAGAAGGATGCAGGAGGGGCAGCAGAGTTCTCTACTGTGTCCACTCGCACATTCTGAAGCTGCTCGTGATTGAGTACCCATGCAGATATTTGGATTAAGTGCTCACGAACAGGTATTCGACAGCGCAATCTGTCTGTGACCCCTTCCCCCAATGTGCTCAAAAAAGAGAGGGGCGGGAAGATGAGAGGACAGAGCAAATGTCAGGGAGTCATGATGCACCAGACTGCCGACCTAGCTCACTGACTGACAGGAAGAGCATACAAAAACTCCAACCGAGGCAGGGGAACCTGAAGGCACGCAAGAAGAAGCAGGGAACAGATGTCTGGTCATGCCTGTATAGCTCAGACGGATCGCATTCTGATTTACATATTCATTCTTCAAGAAACTGAAATTGCAAATTCATTCTAAAGACGAAGAGAAAAACAAAAATAGAGCTAGGGAACGGGGGAAAAGTCAAATGCACATGTATGAAGAGAGATCGATAGAAAAGCAAATAAGAGAACATTCGAACACACCGTACAGTTAGCCAGACCTTTCTGCCGTTTCTGTCGGTTGACCCTTCTCTGCTTCCTCCAAAGTGTCTCCCTTCTTTCCCACAGCCGCCGTCTCGGCACCCTCAGCTCTTGTCCTCTCTGTGCCTCCATCCATCTCCTCCTCCTCTTCCTCTTCCTCATCTTCCTCCTCCTCGTCCTCGTCTTCCATGTCCGCCACTCCCTGGAGATCCTTCGAGGCGCTCCCTGTAGGACCAAAACCCAAAATGGAGGCCCTCACGCGGGGGTCAAGAGCTGCGAGGGACTTCCGAGGTTTGTCGCTCCGCCCCTGTGCACCCATACTCGTTTGTGCATCCTCAAGCGGATCGCCCCCCTCCTCTTCCTCTATGTCGTCGTCAAGGTCCCCTCCTCGTGCGGCCTCTGTGTAGATGTCCTCGGCAAGGGAAGACACCTGGCATGCATGCATAGTGTTTTTTTTTTTAGAATTAAATGGTGTGAGCGCTATGTCTCTGATTTCCTCTTTGTCGACCCACCCCGCTATACGTCAAACCACTCAGGTACCCGCCCTGTCGCCCACTGAAAGAAAAACACCACCCTGCACCGACCTCATCTCCCTCAGACCCTCCCCCCAAGGCCGCCAACGGATCCCCTCTCCCTCGAGGCTCCCCCCACGCACTCCACGCAAGGCTCTCACGCCCACCCGACCAGTCAGGCGGCAGATCTGCAAAATCAGACAGAGAGGAGTTACGTTCAGGCAACCACTTCAGACACACATCGACAAGAGAGCTGCGTGCAAAAAGGATGACATCAGAGACACCGATGCTCAGCCCCTTCCAGCCCATCTGCCTTCACAGAACTGCAGCGACGAATTTCTTTACAGGACGCATGCAGAAACACACACCGCAAACCCATATAGAAAAATTGATGAACCGTAAAAGCACACAGGGGCATACAGACCTGCAGCGTGCGAATCGGCTGTCCACTCCACAGTCCCCCCTGCTTCAGCCACAGGAGCCGTGTCTGCCCACCTCACAGACTCCCCACGACGCCGTTCTCCAACAGACACCCCCGTTGCCTGCTGTGCGTGTGTGTCTCCCTCCACGTGCCGTCTCAATACAGGAGGGGACCTCGAGGGACCCCGGCCTTCCTGTGCTTCTTCAAATAGGGCCTCATTCTGCCCTCCCATTCTTTGCTGCCTTCCCCTCGCTGCATTGGCCTCAAAAGTCTCGAGGGCTCCTTCCTCTTCCCCTTCTTGACCGAGAGGCGGGGGCGGAGGGGCCCCGTGTTGCCCTCCCGATGCAAAAGTACGCCGGGGCCCTGCCTCTTCCAAACCGTCTCCTCCCTCCTGCTGCCCCTCTGCCCATGCCTCGCCGCCTCCCACCTCCTCAAAGTAGTAATGCCCCTCTTCACCTCCGTATTCCTCCGCATACACCCCTTCTGCGCCTGCATACTCCTCTCCATACACTCCTTCTTCCGCTGCAGCGCCGTCTCCACCCCCATATTCCTCCGCATACACCCCTTCCGCGCCTGCGTACTCCTCTCCATACACTCCTTCTTCCGCTGCAGCGCCGTCTCCACCCCCATATTCCTCCGCATACACCCCTTCTGCGCCTACGTACTCCTCTCCATACACTCCTTCTTCTGCTGCAGCGCCGTCTCCACCCCCATATTCCTCCGCATACACCCCTTCTGCGCCTGCGTACTCCTCTCCATACACTCCTTCTTCCGCTGCAGCGCCGTCTCCACCCCCATATTCCTCCGCATACACCCCTTCTGCGCCTGCGTACTCCTCTCCATACACTCCTTCTTCCGCTGCAGCGCCGTCTCCACCCCCATATTCCTCCGCATACACCCCTTCTGCGCCTGCGTACTCCTCTCCATACACTCCTTCTTCCGCTGCAGCGCCGTCTCCACCCCCATATTCCTCCGCATACACCCCTTCTGCGCCTGCGTACTCCTCTCCATACACTCCTTCTTCCGCTGCAGCGCCGTCTCCACCCCCATATTCCTCCGCATACACCCCTTCTGCGCCTGCGTACTCCTCTCCATACACTCCTTCTTCCGCTGCAGCGCCGTCTCCACCCCCATATTCCTCCGCATACACCCCTTCTGCGCCTACGTACTCCTCTCCATACACTCCTTCTTCCGCTGCAGCACCGTCTCCTCCCCCATATTCCTCCGCATACACCCCTTCTGCGCCTGCGTACTCCTCTCCATACACTCCTTCTTCCGCTGCAGCGCCGTCTCCACCCCCATATTCCTCCGCATACACCCCTTCTGCGCCTGCGTACTCCTCTCCATACGCTCCTTCTTCCGCTGGAGTGTATTTGTCACTTCGATGTCCAGCCGCATACAAGCCCTCTCCTTCTCTGCTTGGGTTCTCACCCAGGGCCCCTTTGTTCTCACCCATCTGTGAAGGGGTCTCGTTTCCCTTTGTGGGGGGACGGTGGTCTTCTCGTGCGGTCTCCTTTGGGTCTGCAGGAGGGACGGGCGACGCGCGGGAGGGAACGAGTGCCCGACTGGGTCGGGCATGAGAGACGCGACTCGGGGGTGCATGGGGGGCCCTTCCTTCTCCTGCCGGGGAGGGCTCAGAGGGCCGGGGGACTGCCCGGCTTCCTGCGCCGGTGATCGGCACCTGGTCTGCCTGGTCCCTTCCCTCTTCCTCTTCCTCTTCATCAGAAGCCTCCTCGCGTGCTGCTGCAACGGACCTGAACCTCTGACTGCCCGCCCTCTCCTGCTGTCCTTTCACAGCCACGCTTGTCATCTCCTTGCCGAGAGGGGAGGCAGATGAAGAGAGAGAGACGGACCCCCTCACTCCCTGCCAGGGAAGGCCTTTGAGGGCGTACCAGAGAGGAGTGCGCTCGTGCAGAGACCATCTGCAGGGGAGGGGAGGGACGCACACCCCATTTGTCACTGATGCGTCTCTCTCTCGCACACACACACACACACACACACACACACACACACACACATAGAGCTGCAGAAAGTCTCCGGCCATGCCGCCTTTTTCTTTCTTTCTGTGAGTCCCCATGGCGGAAGGCCCCACGCACCTTCTGATTCCGGCATAAAGAGAAGGTGCGGCCCTTCTTCCAAAAGACCCGCATCCCCCCGACGATGTCAGTGCGTCCTCGTCCCTGGCCCTCTCCTCCCTGATTCCCCTTGCGAGACGGAACTCTGAAAGGAAAACGGTCTTCAGAAGAAACGCGCGCTCATCCCGAGAAGGCCCCACGCAGCATTGGACGAGAAAGGCTCTGCATGCGCATACACGGACAGACAGACAGACAGACAGACAGACAGACAGGTGGAAAAAGATTTCGTTTTTTCCAAATATTCTCATCGTCCGTAGAATCGGCAGAGACTTCTGAGCCTACGCTTCGTTGTTGATATTCCGCACTCGCTGCTACACGAGTAGCAAACAAACAAGTCGGACTGCAGCACAAAGAGCGGCCCGGCAAAAAGCAAACAGCCTGGAAGGAATGCCACCGTCCATCAATAAGGCCTCTGAGGCATCACAAAAGGTCCAGACATGCATATAGTAGCCAACTCAAGCCGCAAGGAAGGCTTCTATCCATCCGAGAAGACCGGAACAAAAAGGCGATCGACTGACAGAATCACGGCTCCACACGCCAGACCCCCCACGAGAATATTAGAGACAGCCACTGCGGGGAGCGTCCGTGTGTTCCACTTGATTCCCTCGCTCCCCGTCTCCTCCTCCTCGGTGCTCTGTGTTGTCGTCGTCACAGAGGCCGATGGGTCAGAGGCGGCGTCCACACTCGCGGAGACGGCGGCAAACTCCGTCAAGTGGTCGCAACCGCATGTTATCGTAGCATCTGAAGGAAGGAAGAGGGTTGACAGAGAGGGAAAGGTCAGGGAGAGATCAACGGAGCGTTTTCTTTCAGTTTGTCCATACGCACAAGCGCTAATCTGTGTATGTCCATTTCGCACATACAAACAAACGTGCAATCAAGGGACCCGAGGAGGATCTTCTCGATGCCTGTCTAAATTGCGGATCAATGCCGTCGGTTGGCTGTGACAACATAATAGACACAAAAAAGCGTGGGGGGTAGGTTGTAAGTTTAGTGGCATGTGAACAGAAATCCCCCCAGACGCCTGCACCGACCGGATGACGACACGGCCGTAGCAGAGCACCCAGAGACGGCCCATGCTCCCTGGAGACTCCCTGAAGCCTTGCTGGTGTCAAGGAAGGAGCAGGCAACCGTCACGTTCTTCTCGCTCCCTCCCATAATCTGCTCGCAAATCAGAAAGGTTTGTGACTACACATTCGACGCGAATGGCTCAAAATGTACCAGTCCTACGGTACAAGCGATTCTTTCTCAATGTGTGCGCGACCTGTCTTGACAGAGTCGGAATTTGACAAGACTTCCCCTTTCTTCTTTCCTCTTCACAGCTCACCAGAAGAAAAGTGCCGTCTGCTTGTTTGACTGAAGACTGAAAAGAAGAAGTCCCGCTTGGCAGAGGAAGAGTGAAAGTTGCCTTTGCCCCCTTTCCCGTGTCCACGCTGAGTCTCTCTCCGCATTGCAGAAGGTCCACAGTCACCGTCCCTGTCTGGGAAGAAGGCGAGAGCGTGGTGGGGGCGCCTGCATGGATGCATGAGCAATTGGGTTTGTGCATCTGCCGTTTTAGACATGCATCGTTGCACTATGTGGGTAGGTTAGCTGAAAAGAAAGAGAAAAAGAGCTTTTGAAAGTTTGACAGCCTAGGGCTGTGTGAATCATAGGATCTCCTCAACTTCAGTGAAAGGAGACGGATTCACCGACTGCCAGACGCACCTGTGTAGTTCAGCGAAGGCGAGGGCATGGAGGCCGTGTCCGCAGATCCTGCCGAGTTGAAGGGCATCGCTGTCTTCTGGACAGAGACCAGGGAGGTGTCACATCCTGCAGGGCACATGTCATTTCACGAACGCGTTGAGTGACAGTATCCGCTCACAATGCCAATATCGCTTCATTTCCCGCTTTCCACTTCCTTTCTCTGTGCTGTTGCGGCTTCTGGTGTGGAACTATGCCCGACAAGCAGTATCTTGACGGACTCAGACAGATAAGCTGACACAGCGGTATGTAGATCTGAATACGCAATTCTGACTGACCTGAAGGAGGAGAGTTCAGCGTGGCCCCCTGTCCCTGCGCATCAAACACCAGAGAGGCCCCGCCCGCTGTCGCCCCCCCACTCCCAAGACTAGACAAAGCAACTGCAGAGGACGAGATGGTCATGGTCGAGGAGGAGGAAGAGGAGTTCGAAGTTGAAAAAGAAGAGGAAGAGAAAGCTGCGCTTGTGCTGGTTGTCGAGGTTGACAAAGTGCTGCTGTCACCGGCCGGAAGACGTGCAGCAACAAATCTCCCTGCATGCATGCAACAACAGAACATAAGGAGTCAAAGCTGGTACGCAAGCTAGCAAGAAAAGAAAAAGCTGCATCCATTTCGAGTTTCCCTGTGCATGCCCAGACCGACCGAGTTCCTTCAGAGCCTCTGTGACTTTTCTGTCCACTGACGCGGTTCCTGAACTTCCGCTGTTCTGCACAGAGAGACAGACAAACACACACAAAAAGAAGAGCAGCATGTCGAACAGGGGTTCAGGCAGGCAGGAAAGAAGTACGGGGACCATTGAAGAAGCAGAAGGAAGAAGGGGGGTGTAGCCTTTTGCATGTACGCAGACGGACTGTCCAGCAGGCCTGACTGAATTCTTGCCCCGCTTGTTGCTTCTGATTGATCAATGCAACCGAACGAGCGGCACGCAGAGCGCATACAGAAAAACGAACAAACCGACAGACCGACAAAAGAGTGACCAACAGACAGACAGACCGTATCTACTAGGTTCCCGAGACCCGTCAGAAGAGAGGTCGCTGCCTCCTCTGCCTGCGTTTTTCCCTCTGCACTCGGGCTCGTTGCTGAGATTCCTGCCAGGGCACTCACCGCGCTCTTCACCTCATCGGCCACCTGCAGAGGTATGTGAAGAGAGGAGACCAGGAGATAGAGTCAAATGAAGGCTGTACATCTGACGGGATCTGCATACGCCTCTTGGAGTTTGGAAGAACATCGCCAGTCGGTAGGTGGACGCACAGGCTGAAGTGAAGAAGACCCTCATGAGGGCGAACCCCCTTTGCCTGCATGGAAAGCTCCTCGGGTTGATTCCTCTCTTCACCTGCCGACGGCTGCATATTCCAATCGCTTCCTTCCTTCTGTGAACAAACGGGGAAGCGCACACCCCACCGAATTAATGCATTTAATTCTATTTCATCACATCAGCACCTTTCCGTCAACCTCCTGATCACCGCAACACGTACCCATTCACTCACCGTACTTCTCAGAGAGGCGTCCCAGCTCCCCCCACTTGCCATAGCGTCTGCCCGCCCCGCAGCCGCAACCTCCTTCAAAACGTCCGCGCACCCGCTCAGATTCGTGGAGAAGTCCTCAGAGCTGTCGCCCTCGCTGGCTGTCTGGCTGCACACCTGCATGCACAGGACAGTCACGTATGCATGAGAAAGAGAGATGGATAGATCCTCTCGTACGATCCCAAAAGCACACCGTGCCATGTAGAGACAGGAATAGCGACTCTCGTAGGATCTGTCAGTTTAGGAGAAAAGACACGATCGACTCATCCCTCCTCACTCACCTGCGAGACTCCCGACGCTGCCTTGAGGATGACGCTTCTCTTCTGTGCCATCAATGTGTCCCCTCCCCCCTCTGCCAGGTCAGATGCCGACTGTAGCAGCTGTCTGATCTTTGTTGAGGTCTCTGAGGGGGAGGTGCCGCTGGTGTCCGTGAGGGCCCTCTCGAGTTCGGCCTCCACGTCTGCGGGTGTCTTTCCGGAGAGGCGCTTAGAGGGAGGCTGGAACTCCAGAGAGACCACCGAGGATCTGCAGGAAGGAAGGAAGGAAAGAAGGAAGGAAGGAGAAAGATATTATGCAGAGGCAAAAGAGAAGACAAAGGTGGAACGAGGAAGAGAGGCCGAGGGTGCGAACGTTGAAAACAGGAAAGGAGTTGCTGCAGAGTCACATTCCAGAGGCGTTCAAAGAAGAAGAAGAAGAAGAAGAATGTTTTCTCGCACTGTTCCAAAGACACACACCGCCAAGTCCACATCCAGACAGCCAGACATCGAGACAGATTGACAGAAGCACAACATAGCAGACACTCCGCTAGGCAAAGGAAGCATCCAGACAAGCAACTTGACCGATTTACGCACAAAAGAAGTGAAGCCGGGACGCTGTGTATGCACAAGTCCTGAAATCAAATTCTAAGCTGCGCACCCACACGCGCAGAAAGACATGTAATACTATCCCGCTGACTCATTCATTGAACGACTGACGATGCCTCCCCTCCAAGTGTGTCCTTCACCTTTCCGATGAATTGAAGAGTCACGTTGGTGTTCTTATCGGGGAAGTCCTGCAGAAACAATAATTGATGATGAGCGGAATTCTTTTTTTTTTTCTCGATCTCCTTCTCTCCCCCTCTCGCCCCCCCAGTCTCTCCCTTCTCACCCAAAATCAGATTTCAAAAAATGCGAAAGGAAGCAAAAACGCAAGGAGAAACGTGAAAATATGATATTCATCTCACCGACCAGAGTCACCAGACACAATAAATGACTTTGCATATTTCATTGTCCTACCAATCTCGAGGGGATTGAGTGGAAGATCAGTCACGATATACACAGCGGCATGCTGGGCGCTAGGCGCCTAGAGAGACGCTGACGACGATCCTGTGAATGAGAATGGAGGCACATCGAACGAATGCATGATCGAGCCCATGCGGACAGACGTAGACCGACAGACCGACCGACCACAGGAGGGTTGAAGGTGATTGTCGAGTCAGAAGTCCACGTTTGGATATCCACAAAGTGACCGACAGCGCCCTTTACCTTGTATGAGTATCTGCATTTTGAAGTGCAGACAAAAATGAGGTCTTGCATGCACATCTGCTGCTGTGTGTGGATGGATGCACCTCAGCATACGCAGCCCGGGAAGCAGCAAAAACAGCACCTCTGCGTGGGTGCATGCTGTACGTGTGAGGGCATGGATCATGACAACGTACAGCTTTTCTTGAATTGTCTCTTGGAATCTTTCTTCCTTCCTTCACATACACGCAAGCAAAGTTCTAACCCTTCATGACTGTCTTTGCACACAGCAAGATGGGAATCTGCTAAGAGACAAACTGAAGAAGAAGCAAAAGAAACCCTCTCACTCAAGTTTCTAGAACCGTCACCAGCTCACGTGTACAGGAGATTCGTCCCCTTGTCCCTGACCCCCGAGGTCCAATCTTGAGTCATCGTGACTGTCTGAAGGAAACTGTCGGAGCGGAGTCAGACCCCAGAGACACACTGAGACCTCCAGAGGACCCGCTCGTGGGTGAGGGAGAGAAGAAGAAAGGAGGAGAGAAGACCCAAAAAAAGGAGGCTCCCACTGCACAAGTCATGGGGGAAGAAAGAAAGGAGGAAAACACAATGTAGACGAGGCTCGACGCCATATACCTGCGTGGCACAGGAAGTGAGATGTCAGCGGAAGGCGACTGCTTTTTCGCTTCCATCTACCTCAAAAATCGTCAAACCAAAACTCAAACGTAGATCGAAACAACGGCATAATATCTTTTATTTCGAAGTGCCCCGTCGTTGTCCAGGCTGCACGGCTCTTCGGATTCCCATAGAAATCCATCCATGTTGTCTAAGCGAATTTCCAGACAGAAAGAATGAAGAGATGTCAAGAGCCCCCCCCGATAATATAATCGCCACCCCCTCCCCCCCCTCCTGCACACCGTATCATCGGACTGACTCACGCGGCAGTCTGGCCGCCACCACATGTTTGTTCTCCTTTCCCTTCTCTGCCCCCTGCACCACCCCCTTCAGAAAGCATCCAGACAGCGCCGTCCCTCCATTCACGGAAGCGGTCACGTTCCCTTTCGGCTTCAGCTTCCCTCTGGTGACCCAATCTGCACGAATCTGCAGAGACAGAGACACGTGGCAGGGAAGGAAAGGCAGGGAAGATGAGAAGCTAGACTTATCCGTGACACGAGAGCAACAGACAGACAGACAGGGTGACAGACAGGGAGACACCGAGACAGTCAGGCAGACAGGCAGGCAGAGAGGTAAACAGACGCACAGGTGGAAAGGTAGACAGAGAGACATGCGGAGACGTCTTTGTGAACAAGTAGGAAAGTGATCACTCAAACGCACTCACCTCGTTTCTCAGAGGTCCCTCCTGTGCCCCCCCCACGTCCTCATCAATCTCAAAAAGTTCAAACAGAGGCCCCGAACCGGACCCAGGAAGAGAGTACCGACAAGCACCGGGGGCCTGCGAGGGGGGCTGCAGGCAGACAACAAAAAGGAGAATTAAGAATAGTTTTCATGCAGAAAAACAAAATGCAGCGTGGAAGATGTGGAGATGCATGCTGCAAAAGAGACAGACGGAGAAGGATCCCTTCCCCTTTTTGTTCTGTTGTGATGCATTGAATAGAGGCAGAAAGGGAGAAATCAAAAGAGCCTGAGGAGAGCAAAATACACTCACCTGCTTCAAAGTTCCAGAGACTGTCAACGCAAGTGAGTGAGAGGCCTCAGAGGGGAAATTTGAGAATTCAAAAAGGGGCCGTGCATCGTCATCCTCTATCTGCACAGCAGAAGCAATTAAGAGGAGACAAAAGGCCTCGTGATCCCTGTTAAAGTGCACATTTGTTTTCCGTCGTCACCATTCTGGTTGAACTTCATGATCTCGTCATCAAATTTGAACGTTGCACATGAATGGAGTCTCCTTTTCATTCCGAACATCAAGTACGGCCCTTTTAGAGTCTCTCCGGCCATTTGAATAAAAAAACGAGAAAGAAGACCGCAACGTAAGACACAAAATGGCGTTTTGTCTTCCATCGGAGAAGTCGACGGACGCTCTGTTTCTTTCTTTTGGTCTTGCTCATCCATTCACCATTCATCAAAACAGCTGTCGATTCATTTCTCTTTCATCGTATCCACCCATGCGTTTTTTCACTCCGTTCTCTTTCTCTTTCTCTTTCTTTCCCTCAGTCCTGCCACAATCACCTCCTTTCTCTGCTCTAAGATCGCACTGCACTGCCTTTTACCAGAAGGGACGGAGACAATCAACAGAAGAAAGGAAGGAAGGAAGGAAGGAAGGAGGACAGCCAATTGACCTCTAAAGTTCTGTTTTCCCTCGCAGAGACTGTGTAGGCGGTGCCGACCCCGAGTGCGTTCCTGCGGGTTGCCGTCACTTCCACAGACAGGTACAGACGGCCCTCGCGTGAAAGGTCACTCGCACTCAGCAACAGGGTCTGCCTGTGTTTCTCCCTGATAGATCTGGACACACCGCAGCGCTGCCTTGGGGGACAGAACAGGTCCACTCAAAAGAGAGGGAAGGGCTCGGAAAACCTGCAGCAGGGCAGTCAGGGCACACCATAGAGAGGGAGATAGACGCTTGTATCGTCAGAGCACCCATGGAGATAACATAGCACTGCCACTGTGATTTCGTTAGTGTTGAACAGGCCGGCACAGTGCCTGTTGTGTCCATCCCCTCTGTCTCTCTGTCTGTGTCTAGACGTCTGAGTCGAGGTGTCGCTTCCCATGCAGCCAGTTGGGAAGAGTGAGTGCTGATTTTTGTCGGATCGAAGGAAAAAGACACGGAGCTTGTGAAAAACTCCATGCTGATTCTATGCGACACGATACGCTACTTTGTTGCAGCTTCTTTACCTGAGGGCGTGGGGTTGGTGTCCTTCGTCCCCTCTGTGGAGAGCTGGAGGGGACAGTCCTTCCGCGAGACAATCACGGGGGTCTGGGGGGAGAGGACAATGGAGGGGGGGAAGGCGGTGATGGAGATGATCCATCTGGTGATGATTTCCTTCTCAGTGGTTGTGCCTCCAGAGCTTTTCATTGTGACCGTGTGTTTACTCTGGAGAAGGAGACTCTTACCGTCTTTGTCGTTCATCGCGCCCTCGGCAGAGACAAAACGACGCAGTTTCGTGTTTGCGTCTGTGAGCGTGTTGGGTACATTGCTGGATAGGTCAGTGAGAGCAGTGACGTTGGCTTTGAGGGCATTCTGAACTGCCGTCTCTTCTGAGACATCTACTTTGGAGGAGAGGATGAAGAGGGACCACCCGGATTTGGTTGGGGAGAGGGAGGCGGTGGGACACCCCGAGGGCTGCTCGATGACTAGATTCAAAGACACCTGCATGCGGGAGATGCAGCAAACATTTTGTCAGGGAGCGAGATCAACCATCGATCTGTGTTCTGTGCCACTGCATGGAGAGACACCAGGGACATCCGAGGGCTAATTGATTCATGTACACATTCAAGGAAAGAGGGCGAGAGGGGGGAGAGTTGCAGAGGGGTCTGTCTCCGTTGCTTCCTCTTTTCTTTCTTCTGTTACAATGTCTCTTTACATCTGATTGAAATGCTCCAGAGATTCACAAGTCTTCGATGGCAAAGGCCCTGCTCGAGCAGAGGACCTTCGGACACTTGTGATGGCCGCCTCAAGACTGTATGTGAGATTGTCGGGAGTGGAGAAAAAAGGTCATGATAGATTTCCGAAGTAGAAAGCATGAATGCGAACAGCATGATGCAGAAACCCCGCTGGGTGATGAATTGCGGAGCTGAACGTTTCCCGATTCGTGCCTGTCTGTTTGTTTGCTCCCGACCTTGAGTGCCGCTGTGGGAGAGAGCTCGAGTGCTTTGTGAGAGGGCTGCTGCCACTTCTCCGTCTCAGAAAAGGGCCTTCCCCGACGAGTCAGGGAGATCCGAGAGTCAAGGCTGCACTGTGCAGCAACTGATGCAGTCGCCACACCACCACTCAAGGACCTTCCAAAGGATCCCAACGACACCACACCGTCTCCCTCTGCAAACGGATCCTGGCGTCCCACAGAGAGCCTGCATCCAAAGCAGAAGCAATGCATAAAGAAAGATTGTGCGGGCGGGAGAGGAACAGTGAGACAGACTACTGCAGAAAAGCTTCCATCTTTTTAAAGATGCTGTGTGCCTGCTGCTTACTGTCCGTCTACTTCCGGCTTTGTGTTGTCCTTCTTGATGTTCTTTGGCACATTCGTCTGGAGGTCGAATTCCGACTGTAAGGAGCCCCGTGCACCGGAAACAAAATACAAAAGAAAGGGAAGATACAGAGCAGCCACCACTGCCGTGCCGCGCTTCATCTCTTCTCTCTCACAGGACGTGTCTGTACAAATTCATGTTGCAATCACTCAAGGTCAGTCATTTGAATCGTATCTTGAACTATCCGGTGCGTGCGCACAACAGCGAATGAAGGATCCTGCAAACAGCAAAGCGAGAGAAGGAGAGCACTGCAGCTTCCAGGTAGCGTCAGCAGTCTCTATATGACCTGTTTGTAAGTACAATCTCTGCTAGTGAGGCCTTGAAAGTACTTGAAAGAATCTTGAGGAGATTGAGACTGCATATTGAGACTGCATGCATGTGCAGAGAACGGTGCGGGGTGACGCTCTGTCCATGCGGTCCCGAATCGGCAATTTCGGTCCGCACCTGAAACCGCAACGCGCGTGCGTCACTTCTTTTCAAAAATCTCAGCATTTTCCGACTGAATTTCGGGAGACGCGGGATTGCTTGTGAAACTGCATCTAACGCTTGTGATCGATCATTTCCACACTGAGTATATATATAACTCTGCCTGCATAGACTCGAACAGTCACTGCAGTCATAGTCGGTGTATTAAGCGCATGATACAGGACGCTGCTGGTAAAACCCTCAGAAAGCCTTTGTACGGAATTGTCCTTTGTCAAAGTCAAGAAGCGGCGAGCTGGATATCTTTCTCCGATCCTAGAAAACCCATTCTTGTTGTTTGTTTCCATAACACAGCGTCCAGGGAAGCAGGTCGCTGTTCAGCTCGCCCGTCTTGCTGAGATTGATCAGACCCCGGCGGAGGACTTTGAAGTGAAGACGTGTCCACAATGAACAGCATCCCCTTGCTCAGTCTTGTCTTTCTGTCCCTTGTTCTTCTCTCAAGTCCATCGAGGGCTTCTGACATCGTCAACCTGAGTGCGGACAATTTCGACTCAGTTGTTGACGGGTCCAAGTTTGTTTTTGTTAAGTTCTTTGCCCCATGGTGCGGCCACTGCAAGGCCATGGCCCCTGCGTGGGACCAGCTGGCCACGGCGCTGAAGGAGGAGACGGACGTCGTGATTGCAGACGTGGACGCGACAATTGAAAGGGATCTCGGGACGCGCTTTGAGGTCGGCATGCAGAAAGAGGTGGTTGGACTCGCTTCGGCTCTTCACATTTTTTATTCAGTCAGAGAGTGTTGAGCGCGTTCCGATTGATCTGACAGGAACGAAGGCGATCCCCAACCCGCCCACACTTTTTGACTTACCCGCTACCACGAAGCCAAAGAGAAGGCGGGGCAACACTTATTCATACCGTACGTGGAACACGCACGTCCTTCCGTATGCTGTCTGACTGAGCACTTCTGAACGCGCCTGTCTCTTACCTGTTCACCTCTCTGACTCTTAGGAGAAGTACATGAATGACTTTTCGGTGAAATTTTTCGGCCCGCCCCCGTTCGCCTCTCTGCCTGCAATGCTACCCGAGTCTGTGATCCCTGCCACTATTAATATATGCACAAATAAGATTCTTGGAACATCGAAATACCTGACCAAAAAATGCAGGTCCGAGGCTACCCCACATTGAAATTCTTCAGGAAAGGGTCCAAGGACGCAGAGGCCTACCAGTTTGGAAGGAACGTGGAGGCCTTGCTTGAGTTCGTGAACAAAGAGGCAGGCACGTTCAGAATGCCCGACGGGTCCCTCTCCCCTGATGCAGGGCCTCCTGAGTGGATGCTGGAGGTGGGTCGGTGCTGCTGTCTGTGAGTCTGTCGGCTTTTCTGTCTGACCGATTCAGTTTGTCTGCCCGTGTCTTTCAACCTGCCCGTCTCGGAAAGAAGACAAGAGAGAAATCATCTTCCTTGTCAATTGGGTTGTTTATGTTATATAGCCTGCTCTCTCTCTCTCCCCCCTCGACTTCACTCTTTCTTTCTTCATTTCTATTCTGTTCTGCTGTTTGAGTCACATTGAGAGATGAGTCAGTTTCTCGTCTGAGGAACTCAAAAGACCAGCCAGTTTCATAGAACGTTGGATCCATTGTCTTGTGCGTCTGCTGCAGGCTTTTGCTGCTGCGCGCACTTGCACTGGTGGAAGCGTAGAGTGCAAAGATGCACTCGCAAAGGCAAGAGGGACGGAGGGACCGAGTGCGGAGGACGACCCGGCAGGTCGGGACGGGGAGGGGGATTAGTGAGTCGTGTCCTGTTCTCGGTGCTTTAAGAATCCACAGTCAGATGCATGGATTGAAGTTGTTTGTGGGCCTCTGCTTTTTTTGAATTGTTACTGGGTTGATTTTCTTTTGCATGGGAGCACACGACTATTTATTTGCGTGCAACAAGCCAGAGACAGGATAAACGGCAAACCGCAGGAGAGAGACAGGTGGAGAGAGATGCAGGAAGGAAGGTAGCCCTTTAGAATTGGTCCGCAGTTGTTGTCGGTTCTTTCTGTGCCGTCAGCTAGGAGAGAGGGAGGGCAGACACGCGGCCTCCTGTGATTCTCGACGTCCCCTTTCTGGCTTGTGCCCTTCCTTCGTTTCTTCCTTCCTTCCTTCCTTCCTTCTTTCAATCTCGATCCTTTCATGAATTTCTCTTTTTCTTTTCAACGAAGTTGGTGCATACATCTGTCCCTCCCCTTTTGCTTTTGTTTCCTTTCTTTTCCTTCCCTTTCCTTTCCGCGTGTGTGCAGTCCTTTCTTTCCTCCACAGTATCTGAGTGACCGTGTCCTTCTTATGTCGCCCGTCCTTCCTTTCTGTCTTTTTCTGTTGTGTGCGTGCAAAAAAAAAAAAGTGAAGAAAGGGAAAGGGAAAAAGAAGGAAGCGCAGAGTGTCTCTTGAAAAGACGGAGATCTGATTTATTCTGTCCGTTACTGAGTGTGTGACAGAAAGGTAATGGATAAGAAACGTGGTCTGCCTGTAACGGTATTGAGTGAGTAAACAAAGGAAGAAATGACGCGAAAAAAAGGCAGGGAGGGTGCTTGTTAATGACTCTGTGCGCGAGTTGATGCAGAGGGTGTGTGGGGATGTGTGTCTGTATTTTTTCTTGCGCAGGTGCGGTGTTGGCAGATTTCTTCGTGAAATTTGTCGGGAAGTTCATCGACGAGGGGAAGAGCCCGGCTCCCTTGAAGAAGGAGTCCGAGCGTCTCTCCCGAATTCTCTCCGGAGGCTCCGTGGACCCCGCAAAGAAGGGGGTGATGAGCAAAAAGAACCTGATCCTCGTCAAGCTTTTGGAAACGCTGGAGGGGGGAGGGAGGCCCGCGGAGGAGGAGGACGATGACGAAAAGGACGAACTCTGAGCGTCTCCCTCGATCGCTCTGACTGTTCAGATCCAGAGAGGCGTTACATCGATCAGAGGGGAGCAAGACTCCCTCGTCTGCTGGTCGAGGGAGTCGCCTCTGTCCTACGAATTCAGATTGTCGGATCGATCGGCAGTTCTTTGGGTCGACTTCGAGAAGCGACGAAATCGTGTACGTCTTCCTGGTGTGTGGGAGACGGTGGCTTCTTTTGATCATTTGTTGGTGCTGGTGGGAGGAAAGTTGGATGTAAATACAGTTCTTTGATTTTAGTAAATTGTAGGCGAGGAGCAGGTAAGGGATTATGCTTCTCCGCAAACTTCGCGCGCGCAAAGCAATTGACTGTTATAGCTTAAAGGAAGCTTTTTGTTTAGCTTACCAATTGATTATGCCTAGGATTGTACGATATTGTGTGTGCATAAAACTAGATATAAAAGTGTCTCCTTATGCGTTATGATCGTCCTAAAAGAGGTAGTCAATTTAAAATATCACTGTCTTATTGATTCTTATGTATTCTTACTCAGACTAGATTTAAGTATATTATTAAAGTGGACTCATGTTAAAGTCTACTTAGTGGGGTAGGCGCTGATGGGTGCTTGCAGGGGTTCAAAGCTCTTTAGAGGTTAATATCGCTGGGGTGGTTCAGGTTGATCTCCATAGATCTCCAGTGACAATCTCGATCGATCTCACAAGCATGGCGATTTCTCGATTGGAGATAGGTGATCATTCTGATTTTGTTACACTCTTGCAGAAAGTCTTTTGGAAGTCTTTTATACTGGGTGATTATTCGGTAATTCTTATGGTAATCGGTTTTTGTGTGCGTGGTTCGCTGCCCTGCTTCACATGAACGTTAAAGCTCCAAAACAGGATCTTGTAGGATTCGAACTTGGGTCATTCGGTCTGTAGCCTTGCATGTTAACCTCTAGGCTACGAAAGCAAGCTTTAATGTCATGTATGTTTTGCTTGGATATGTTTAAGATCTTTTGATTCATTTTTGTTTCTTTTGTTGTACATAAGTAGCGCATAGTATTCGCCCCTTTCTAAGATCGTTGACCGTTTCCATCTGCCTCGCGCGTGCAGCCTGGGTCTCTGCTGAGAGTTAGAATACGAACGATCTACAGTATCGTAAATCGATCCACGACTGCTAACTGACAATACGGGTTATCGTTTCTTTACCTTTCGTTGAGGGCCCCCAATCTTAGAAACGGAAGGGGAAGGAGACTATCTTTTCTTTTTTTTCTGCTTATCTATTTGTGGCGGCGCCCGCGCTCTTCGGGTTCCGCTGGAACGCGCGGCTCCGACTCCGCTTCGCTCCGCTTTACCTTCCATGCATGCATATATAAAGTTGCGTTGTTCGATCAATGAACAGTTGTTCTCCATGCTGGCAATTTTCCTGATGCTCGATCTCTATATCGATACCTCTCTCTCTTGTTTTCGTGCTCGTACGAGTCAGTGATCAATTGACCAGGTAGAACCAGCTGGAGAGATCGCGGGATCGACTCATCGGAGAATCTATGTACGGGTTGCGAGTGTTGCCCGTCTATATACGTATATATATATCGATATACGTGTAAGTGTTGCACTGATCCTGCTTCGAATTGCTTGTCTGCTGAAGAGTTTCAGCGTGCTTTCACATTTCAGTTTGTAACCCTACCGAGATTGCACCAGGGGTCTCGAGAAAAGATGCAACTTCGCCTCCGTACCTTCCCCACCGGTTCCCCACGCCAAATCGATGCAGAGTCAACTGAAACTGTAGATGTTTTGTATGAAAAAGTCAGCCAGCAGAGTGGCATAAACCTCGAGAATCTGGCTGTCTTCTTTGTATGTCCGGACAGTCACAGGGTTACAGAGTTGAAGGACAGGTCGCGTACATTGGAATCCTATGCAATCACTGAGGGGGGGTATTTGGAAGAGTCTATATCCTTCAGAGTCAAATCAAAAGACTTTGGTGACCCTCTGATTTTCGATCTGGAGGGAAGGGATGCTGCCGTGGTCAAAAGGTGCCTGGGGGAATTCAGAAGAAACGGCCTCGGTCTGTACATGACAGACGAAGCGTTGTCGAGGAACAATGCGAGGCGCCAAAATTTCACTCCAAAGGTCACGTCCGCCCTGCACAGGGCCATCTGGCTGTTGAGTGAGAGCAGATCTGCGGCATCTCTGTCCCATGGGTTGGAGTGTCTGAAAGAGGTCTTGTTCTCCGGTATCTGCTCTCGGCTTTTCAATCAGAGAGATAGACACGGGCTTTTGCCCCTTGAGATTGCAGAGGAAGTCTCGAAACGTCTGGGAGGCCACCAACAGAGCGCAATCTCTCACCAAGCAGACCAGGCAATCCACCTGGTGGTCGAAGCTCTGGATGCCCGCAAAACGGCAGCGCTCCTCTGTCGCATGGAGCTGCTTGTTCGGGAGGGGCGTGCTGCGTCATCCGTCTCGGAAGGGAGACTGAGCGACTGTCCAGTCAAGCTCTTCTTGAAGCTTGACACATCCCGACCGATGGACGGTGCAGTGGAGAGGCGGACGCCGACTCCGGTTGCTGCAGCCGCCGCGGTTGTTACTGAGAGGGCTCGAGAAAGCATAGAAGAAGAACACTCAAATCGTGCGCTCGTTGCCGCTGCTGCTGCCGCAGCCGCTGAGAGGGCTCACGGAAGGGCAGAAGCAGTCGGCACAAATCATTCACTCGCTGCTGCCGTTGCGGCCGCAGCCGCTGAGAGGGCTCAAAGAAGAGCAGAAGAAGTGAGCACAAATCGAATGCTAGCTGCTGCGGTTGCAGCTCAGGCTGCTGCAGCTGCTGGGAGTGGTGGGAGGACTCCCGCAAGAAGACAAGGGGGGGGAGGACAACGAATGCTCAACGCTCTGCAAAGGAACGTGTTGAGCTTCGTTTGGGTCAACGCGGAGCTGGACTCTACGGCGAGGTGATGAGGAGAAGCGACTCAAAACCCATACAGATCAACCACTGGGCATGCATGTCAGGACTATACTAGGGAGTGTAGCGTGCTCTTCGGCTTTGAAGTCGCGTTTTGGACGGCGTTTTCAAAATGAATTGATTAAGAGATTCTATACTACATTCTATACAACTCTTTGATAACGTACAAAAGTTGACACAACATTAGAAAACCTGGTCAAAACTAAACTTCTTCTAGAACTTACTATAAAATTCGCTCTACTAAAATTCAATCTCATCATTACCCATCATCAATGATGCATGATCATTCATCATTAGCATCATATGCTATCGCCAGCGGCCCGTAATAGTTGTCTATACTAGCGTTCAGACCTAATAGTACTAATAGGTTCTGACTTTTTAAAACGAGTGGCCTACTATAAGCTAAAAAATTATATGCATGATTGACGATCTCTTGCAGGAATATGGGCTACTGGGAGCACGGCTCCACTCTAGCAAAGCCAACTTCATTCATTCATTCATTCATATAATTCTGACTGCAGTGTTTTTTGTCAATCAAACTTAAAAAAAAAAAGAGAAGTAAAAAATGTTTTCAAGTTATAAAGAGTAATAAAATATATAGAGTGACAAAAAAAATTTTGTATTCTTTTAATTTATCCATATCATTTAATTAATTATGTAACATGTTGCTTCCGCCGTCCGGGCCTGTCTATACTTATCATAAAAAACAAGTTATTAATTATTAAAAATATAAATGGCTGGCTAGCCTGCAAGTATAGAACAAAGCTGCAAACAATATCAATATTAGTACCGTCTTTTAATTGACTTTCCTCATCGATTGAAGCTAAACATTTGAATTGTTTACCTTATGTGTATTGCTAGCTTTCCCCGCGAGATCGATTACGACTGCAGGCACTTGTGCAGAGGCCTCCGTGCAAATTTAGGGCCCGTTGCTGCGACCATCTCGAGGCAGAAGGAAGACAGAAGGAAATTCTGCGCGTTCACTCTGGGGAGCTGCGTTGGTCTCAGGGGTTCTTCCCCATCCTTCGACTGCTGCCCCTCTGTCTCCCTCACCTCCGCGTCTGCAGCCGCCCCCTCCGTCTCTGCAAGGGCCCCTGGGGGGATCTCCGAGAGAAACCTCCAGAGAGGAAACGCACGCGCCGCCGCAGGAATGCCATCAGCCTCGGCACCGCCCCTTGCCCCAAGGAGGAGGAGAGCCGAGTAGAGCACGTCTGCAGGGAAGCGCTGCCCTGCCAGGATTTTGGGGTTCACTGACCCGTCTGCCCCGACGGACTTTCCGGGGCCACTCGCGGCAGGTGCAGAGGGATTAGGAGAGAGGATGCTGAGGAGTCTGACGACCCCGGAAAGACTGTCGGGGCCGAGGGCAAGGTACGAGAGCAGATGCCTTGCATAGACCTGAAACGGGAGAGGAGAAGAAACAGGGACGAGAACGTGAGAGAGATTCGACAGAAATGTGAAGCAAGATCCCCGAAACGAGAGGGGGCTTGCATGCGACTGCAACAACTGTCGGAGAAAGAAGATACTGCCACAAGGGGAAGAAGGGATGAGCTCGGCCAAATTGCTATGAATCTATAAAGACATAGTGTCTCTTTTCGTTTCAAAACGCGGAAGAGTGAATGAGGGGCCACTTGAGAGAAATACCAGCCGCTCTCTAGCTGTCAGCCATCTACTGTAGTCGATGATTGATGAATGTCCGTCAACGCCCTTTGAAGAGACCAAGCAGTCCATCTCTCACTGTTCTTTCAGCCCTCCGACTTGCTAGAGACACAATCCCATCCACTCTTACACGAACCGAACCACTCTTCCTTCCAACTTACCTTGGATCCATCGCACGTCTCGGGACTTCCCTGCACGCCCAGACTCAGGAGGCTCTCTGAGATCTCCTGTGCACGTGCCTCCTCTCTCTCTGCCGCCTCCTCCATCCGTCTCCTCTCTTCGTCTGGGTCCTCTGGCACGTGCTCTCCATCTCCTCCGTCCTTGTCCTTCTCCCCAGACTCCTCTCCCGAGCTCTCCTCTGGCTTCCTCAACCAGAGACCTTGAGCGATCATTCTCATCACCACACCACGGAGAGTCGGCAGGCCCTTCTGCATCCGTGCGAAAGCTCGGAATAGCTCCCTCTGCACGGCCTCCTCTCTGGAGAACCCCCCGAAGTCCGGCTTCTTCTCGGAGGCCACCAGGCTGATCTCCTTGTTCCCACTCGGGGAGGTGGGAGCAGAGGAGGAAGAGAGGGGGAGCCCCGAGGGAGCGGTGAGAAGGGAAGAGAGGGGAAGCGCCATGAAGGCTTTCTCATCCAGGAAGGACTCCGGACCCTCGGGAAGGGCAGTGCGGATCTGCATGCAAATGCACAAGCGGACATCGAGCTTCAATCAATGTGTGTGTGTGTGTGTGTGTGTGTGTGTGTGTGCGTGCGTGCGGAAGAAGAAGAGGAGACAGCGGCACTAATGAGCTCCAGCACAAAGAGTACGGTTCATGACAAAGAGCACGTCCACCGACTACCAACCGACCTCAAAGAGTTTCATCTCATCAGGCCACTTCAATCCATGGAATGTCAAACTCAGGAAGACCTCTGCGGCATCTGCGAGCCCCCCTCCGTCTGTCTGGGGTGCCGCCGCTGAGCAGTCGAAGAGTCCAGCCATCTGTCGGAGGGATGACAGGGAGGCCTGGGGGGAGACGCCGGGGGGAGAGACCCATGAGGGAGGCAGCAGCGCCGCGTTGAAACTTCGTGAGGCCTCGGCACTTGTCACAAAAATCCTCTGCAAACAGCAAATCAGAGAGAGGGGGAATTGAGACAAAAAGAACATACAACCTTGTTCGAGCTTTCGTGCATTTATGTTGAGACGTTTGCGCGGTCTTTTCTTGTTTGGCGTCTGTTGCTTGAGAAGAGACGGACGGAAGTCACGCTAGTTCATGGGAAGATTCTTGGTCTCTCGCACAGCCTCTTTCCATTAACAAGGGGGAGTCATTGCACCCCCTACTTCCCTTTTTTCTCTCTCTTGTCCCAGTATGTTGTCACTTCAACTCTTCCATTCGCTGTCTATCTCCGTGTCGATCAGTTCAATGGCAACACAGTCGAGAAGGGCGTCCCTTTCGTCTCTTTTCATTTTGCTGCGCTTTTTTCTTTGACGTCAAGAGAGACAGAGAGAGACACACACACACACACCGACGCACCTCCAGTTCTTCCACCCGGATCATTCCGCCCTGGTCTGCCCTTCTCAACAGTTTCTCGCAGAGAGACGCCAGCTGGGAGGAGGAGAAGAGACGCTCCAGGGGGGCCTCCAGGCGGGGGGGGATGGGCGGAGGGGTCTCCTGATAGAGGAGCGTGTGGGGGTCCTCTAGCAATTCCGCTCGGCGCAAGTGGAGGTGGTGGGGGAGCTGCACGGAGGGGAAGGGAGGAATGATGGCGGTAGGCAGGGGTGAGGAGGCCGGGGAGACATTCGTGAATCGAGAGACATGCAGACAGGAAGAGAGAGGGGGGAAAGAGTGTTGATGGACTTCTAGAGGCGGCCGGAGACCGAATCAGAAGGGAGGAAAAAAGCTGAGGGGGACAGACAGAAAAAATCCAATGAATGTCTGACATCTATTCACCGAATAACAAAAGTTGCCGTCTACCAAAAACAAAAAGAAAAGCCAGTTGTACTGTTCTTTTCCTTCAGTCCAGTTCCTTAAAATCAGGGCAGCATTCACTCATTTGTTTTCTACCAAGCAGGCAAGGCACTCACCCTTCTGCCAGCCTCCAACTCTTCCTTCAAGAGGACCACCAGCTCCTTGATCGCCTCGTTCTCTGAAGGAAGGAACAAACAAGAAACAACATCGAACAGAGACATTGAGAAAGACCGCGAATAAAGGAACGATTCTCAGAGAAGGAAGCAGGCATACTGACGGTCAGCACACCTGAGATGGAAATAACCACGACTCAATAATCCCACGTTCTGGGGGGCAGAATGGCAAACAGACGCAGAGACATACATACAGACAGGCAGGCATACACACAGACGTACCTGCAAATACAGTTGCAGCCACCCAGTCGTCCATTTTTCTGAACGTCTCGTCGGTGCGGTTGGAGAGGCCCTCCAGTTTCTTCTTCCCCCAGGCCTCCACCTTCGCCAGAGAACAGAGGAACTGGGCACACACCTCTAGACGGGCCTGCAGAGAAGATCGGAAGCACAGAAGAGCTCTACCATCATGCACACTTCACTGCACATTCTTTCTCTTCTTCTCTCCATCGCGCCCTTCAGGATCGACGAGGCACGCCAAGAGCATCTCGAGGGAGAGCGATATGGAGACGGACAGACTGTATCGTTCTTTCTCTCCTTTTTCTCTTCTTTTCTTTTACTACAGACAGACATACACACGGAGCTACGGAGAGACAGATAGATAAGCAGACAGAGAGAAAGAGAGACAGAAAAATCAACCAACCTGCTGCAGATCGATGAAGAGAGGGTCAGGTCCTCCACTTCCCTCCTCTCCCTCCTGTTGTCCCTTCGCGTCTTTGTCGTTCTTCTTTCCCTTATCGTCCTTCTTCCCCCCCTTCTTGTCCTTGTCCTTCCCCCCCCCCCC